>VTFQ01000018.1:5024123-5131623 GCA_036281575.1 Ancherythroculter nigrocauda
ACTCACTCTCATGTTGTTCTATACCCGTAAGACCTTCGTTCATCTTCGGAACACAAATTAAGATATTTTTTATAAAATCTGATGGCTCAGTGAGGCCTCCATTGCCAGCAATGTCACTGAACCTCTCAAGATCCAGAAAGGTACTCAAAACATATTTAAAACATATTCATGTGAGTACAGTGGTTCTACCTTAATATTATAAAGCGACGAGAATGTCTTTTTGTGTGCCAAAAAATCAAAACAACTACTTTTCAACAATATCTAGTGATGTGTGATTTCAAAACACTGCTTCGAAGCTTTACAAATCATTTGATTCGAATCAGTTGTTCGGAGTGCCAAAAGTCATAACCGATAAAAAAATGCAGCATGTTTTTATATATTTACAGATAATTATCCTCACTTACACAAATGATAGGCTAATTAATGATGCACTATAACCTCTCCAACCATCAACAAAACACCTGTAAAATAGACTAAAGCAACACTTATGACCGTTATAAACATTAACACATGAATGGAGAGCCCCATTTCATCTAACATCTAATCACTTATGTGAAAACAAATTCATATAGTCCTGATGTTCCATCTCATTGTATTTCATTTGTTTTTCATCAATATTTGGTCTAAAGCTTCTTAACTTAAATATGGAAATCGAATTGGTTTAAATTGTTATGTTTGACAGTGATTGGTTGTATATGTGGAAAGAGGCAAATTTAACAGATGATGGTGCATTATTTGAATATCCGATATGATTGGTAATTTTGGTAATAACAAGAAGAGCCTTTATGCTGTCAGCCTATACAGTGATTAAAACTCCCTTACTGTGTATTGAGGAACATATTTGATTTTGGTTACATATAGCCTAGGTATAGAAAACACAGACTTTAGGATAGATCTGATCTGAAGCAGACGTATTTGAAATCATTTGGGGTTTTGTCCCTTAAATGCCTATAATGATTCCACAGCCATCCTGTTGTGATAAATCAAGTTATTACACATAATGTTCTTGCATAAATAATACTGATTAATTAGCCAGTCAGACCAACTGAGGATGAAGGGTGTAATATATATCACTGTCAAATGCCCTGAACAAATCATTTACACTGCTATGATTTTAATTAACTAACTAGAAACCTCTCCACGTCAAGAGGAAATTAAAAGGAATTATGATCTCGGGGTCTAATTGTGCTCTCAGGTTCACAAATCTTATGAGAAATGTTTAGATTTATAAGCATTTATCAGTGTCATTAATATGTTTGGATTATGAAATAATGCACTAGACTTGCTATTTAAATAAAAACGCCACTTGAACACTTTCTGTTATTCTGTGAGAGGTTGAATTTTAAGTGAAGTGTTTTCTGAGCCACTAGTGGCACCATAGAGAAATGCAATCTGTTTTTGTTTATTTGTTTGTTTGATCAAGAAAGACTCAACATTGCCAGCATATTTTGGCACTAGTTGGCACTAGGTGTTTATACTCACCCTCATGTGGATCTTCCATGGAACAAAACTGGGGTAACAATACGCAGGACAAAAACACACAAAAGCTAAATCGGTCGGTCTGAGAGATTTTCATCTCAATGCCGCAAAGACATTATCATATCAAAGCCATTACAGGTTAGAATTATCGTCATGATCATACAGAGCTACAGTACGGCATAAAACACAAATAGCGCACCTAGCTCTCCGGAAAATGAAAGTCACACTTGAGTTGAGTAGGTTAATTAAACCTCTCTAATGAGGCTACTAAACCAGGATCTAATGTAGCTTCTCGGCAATGCTCGTGGGGAATTGTGGTACTTTGGTTTAATAGCGGCGGCTATGTTTTGCCCTGCCGAGGCCGTCGGTGGTAATGGAGCCCGTACATGGCACATAAAAGCCATTGTCTTTGTTCTTTATGGACTATCCGTGTCTTCTGCTCAACATTCATCCATTACGCACAAAAGAAGGAGGGCTGTCCTGCGCTGCCTTATAAATCTCAATAACGAACGACACCCAAATGTCCACAGTCTCAAAAAGGTTTAATTACGGTGACTCTTAGAATCCCTCCTCATATTCAACTTGATTACAGTACAATTGATACCCAGGTAATTGATAATGCCTGGGTGAATAATGTTGTCAATTTTCTCCCTAAATCCCATTTTGGTAGCCATCTGGGCCACGTAAACAGCTCCCGAGGGAGGAGAGCTATTAGACAATAATTACTCAGAAGTCATTTATTCTTGAGGAGTGTTTAGCGTTTATCTGTTTTACAATTAAAATGGAAAACAGGCCTCTCCGCACACTTATTCTCAATATACGGAGTGTTCCACCTCCTCTGACAGCACTTGAACTCTTGACACACTCTCATTGTCTCTTGATAAGAGGATCTGGGACAGCCCGCATCCACGATGTTATGGTACTGTGCAAACAGCAGCCAGTACTGGCTAATAATATAATGATTATTAAAATGGCAAACATGGTAAAGTGACTATATTGTTGGAAGATTAGGTAATTACTAAACTAGTTGGATGATTTCACAAGGATATGCACCTTTTGCCTTGATTTCTTTAAAACAGCAAAGTCCACACTGAGGTTGGCTGAGCAAGGTAATTAAGAATGTTTATGACTTCTGGGCAATTCTGCGCAAA
This sequence comes from Ancherythroculter nigrocauda, assembly GCA_036281575.1. NCBI lineage: Eukaryota > Metazoa > Chordata > Actinopteri > Cypriniformes > Xenocyprididae > Ancherythroculter > Ancherythroculter nigrocauda. The sequence goes on from VTFQ01000018.1 coordinate 5,026,754, forward strand.
CTGCCCATTTATTCATTCAACCTTACAGTTTGCTGACTAGCAAAAAAATCATAATTTTCTCACTTTGAATATATATATATATATATATATATATATATATGTTATATGTTATATGTTAAGGGATATATATTATTTAATTATTATTTGCAAGTAACAACAGATTATTTTATGATTTAAATGGGTTTCATGTCTGTATAACTTTGCATTTAAAGTGTCAAAAAGCATGTGAATTTTTTTTACATGATTCCATTGTGGATAGAGATAGAACAAGGAGTTATTCATTTTAGTATAAAATTGAGTTCTGCATTTTAAACCTGGCCTACAATGTCAAGTTAGATCAAGTAACATTTCTTTATATAGCGCTTTACACAATAGAGATTGTTTTAAAGCAGTGTCAGAGTAATAAAGAGAAAAATAACAGTATTAATGTTGCAAAGTTCTTCAATTATGAAACAAATACAACTTTTAGCTGAAAAAGTAACTCTAACAACATGATAGTGTGATTATTCAGCTCAATTCCGGTCTAATGCTGATTCAATTTAGTTTAGTAACAGTAGCCTACCATAGATGCATAGAAGTGAAAAGAAGTTGGAAATACCTTTGCAGCTATATATTGTTAAGGGTTGCAAGGTTTTCATAACAAAACCCACCCAATTGCTACGCAAAACTAGCCCAATAGCGTTTTTAGGGGGGTCCACCAGTAAAAATAGCATTCCGATGGGTAAAATTCGCATTTCTGGCGGGGTTCCCCTGGTAAAATTCGCCTTCCAGGGGCTAAATATCATGTTATTTGGGGTCTCTTCAACCCGTGGGCATGAAAAAGAACCGTAGGCACATGCCATTTAAACAGCGTTAAAGTAGACCAATTGCGCGGGAAAACCGCGGACTTGGCAACACTGATCCAGACGCCGTTCACGCTGAATATATGTGCTGCACGCTTTCCTCTCGATAACAAAATAAAAACAGCAACAGAAAAATGACAGCGGTGAGAAATCAGCAGAAAGAAAGCATCTGATGATAGCGATGTGGATCTGTTTGGACCAGCTCTGCACTTCATCAGCATCAGATGAGGTAATTAAAATTACACTGTTATTATAGTTGGATTATAAAGTAGTCTCTTGAGACTATACATCTGGCTATGTTGAGACTATAGTTTAAATTAATCTCTTTTCTTTTCATGACACAGTACAGAATAGCATTGTACGCATCCTTTAAGTGTCATGGAACGGAAGAGAGGTTCGCGGGAGCGAGCGTAAACATTCTTTAAAAAAAAAATATATATTTTCCCGGCAAAAACGACCCGTCCTTCACAAAAAAAAAAAAAAAAATCAGTCTACATGCTTTCATAGACATCGTAGAACTTCAGAAAAGGTCTCATTTTTTAAGTTTGCTTTACAAGCTGTTCACACATTGGCAAAAAAAAAAGAAAAAAAAAGAAAAAAAACTATTAATGCATGTTTACTTTTACGATGTTTACTTTGCAAAGCCATTAAAATAATCACCTTGGGTGTGCCATTGTGGATCAGGATGAAAGAACACTTTCCAGAATGCATTCACTGTGTTGAATTACAGTTCAGCTCAGTACTGGTTCGAAATAAACTGCACAAACTTTGGTCATGTGATGCCTACGTCTAAACAGATCTTTATTCTTTCCTCTGCTTCCGCTGATTGCATGACTGTCTCAGCTCAGTTTCCGCTCATGATCAAACACGTTGCCCCTCTTACGGCGGGGTTAACAGCCATCAGGGGGAGTAATACACTGCGCATAATGTCCGACTTAGGAAAGGAAAACACCACTCAGCCAAAAGCGCCTCTTATGGCGAAGACCACCTCGTGTCCCCTCGTCTAGAGCAGCATATTTTAATTCCTCACAGAGTTAAAGATTTAATCCTCATTTGCCTGAGGCCCTCTGGGCGAATCACTGACATTTGGAATAATTGTTGTTGCAGGGTAATCTCACGAGGGGGCACAGAGGCAGAGAGAGGATCTGCGGAAAGGACTATGTCAGCTTTTATTTATTTGCACAGGAATCGCCAGGGGCATCTCCTCCTCGTCACAATTATGAAGCTGGCCCTGAGAGAGGGAGAGAGAAACTGCAAAGAAAGAACTGAAACTTAGCAGGGCTTGCTAAACAAATGGCCATGTAAGTACATCAGCTCAATGCAAATTTGATCCTGCGTCACGAAAACGTCACTCTGGCGGGCGCCATGTTCAAATCGTTTTCATGGATTCCATTACTTCATCAAACGCTGAACTTTTAAAGGGGCTCTATGTAAGTTTTTGACTGTATTAAAGCATACAAATTCTATAATATGTTTGCAGATATTTATTAAACATTATGAGTTCACATACTCGTTTCTCTGAAAACCATTGCTACTACAGTTATTTTACTTTGAAATTTGCTTTGTGTCGGAATGTCTGTTTTTGTTTCCATCTGTGCAAGATTTCATGTTACCAATTTACCCAATAGTATTTCATCACCCCGGGTTGCCATTTGGCAGAAAACACATGCAATGCGAATTGCAGCCACGGAAGCCAGTGAACAAACTGGGTCAGAGATCGCAGATTCTACCCGACCTAAAAAGCCTCAGCATCCATCTAAAAATCTCGATGAACGGGAGCATATTAAAACACGATATCAACTCATCATAAATCAACTAATCAACTAATTATCATAAAAGTGTGTAAGTCACCTCACCTTCCAAAGTCAATTGAGCTCACTCCTGTTGCGTGTCTTCAAACTGGCAACCCGCGAGAGTGTTGAGCCTGAGGAGGAGGGGGCGGGGCAAACAATATTTTGAATTTGGACTGCAGTACCCATTTCAACCACTAGCTCTCATTCTTACATAGAACCCCTTTAACACTGATAGAAAATGCATAGGCCTACCTGCCATTACAGCTTAATGCAAATGTACCATTTCATTTAATCTTCTAATCACTCACTCCCTGAAAACCACCTGTGCACATTTATTAATGTTTTTGAAGTCTTCCCAATGTTGCCCATTTTCCCGCGCAATTGGGCTACTTTAACACTGTTTATGTGCCATGTATGGTTGTTTTTCATGTCCACGAAAAAACATGATATTTAGCCCCTGGAATGCCAATTTTACCAGGGAACCCCTGACAGAAACAGATTTTTACCAAGGGACCCCCTGAAACATGATTGGGATAGTTTTGGGCTAGTTTTGAATAGCAAAATGTTTTTTTGTTTTTTGTGAAAACCTGGCAACCCTGCCTAGGCTGCATTTATTTGACCCAAAATGCAGTAAAAACAGTAATATTGTAAAATATTATTGCAATTTAAAAGAACTGTTTTCTATGTGAATATATTGTAAACTGTAATTTATTCCTGTAATCAAAGCTGAATTTTCAGCATCATTACTCCAGTCTTCAGTGTCACATGATCCTTCAGAAATCATTCTAATATGCTGATTTGCTGCTTAAGAAACATTTATGATTATTATCGATGGTAAAAACAGTTGTGCTGCTTCATATTTTTGCGGAAACCATCATACATTTTTTTCAGGATCTTTTGATGAATAGAAAGTTCAACGGCAAAATTATCAAATTAAAAGATTCATCTTTGCTGAATAAAATGATCCATTTCTTTCTTTTGAACAGTGTATTAAATACAAGCCAAAATATATGTACAGTATTTTGGGTTCTAACCCAAAAATACAGCATTAAATCAAACCTGAGAAGGATGGTGGAATCAAACTCAGCTCCAAACCAAGTGTGCAACTTCCAAAACTTTTCAGTGTGTATTTACCAACAACAGCTGAGGTATTAGTGATACCCAGGGCCTCTGCAAGAATGTGTAATCCTCACAGGCCTGTTCCCCCCTCACCATTGAAGCGCTCTGTCCCATTGTCTGCTGCACTCAAAGGGAAAAGAGGGAGGAAGCTTTGGATTGGGAAGCCCACACGGTCTGTTCTACTGGCCCTCTCTCTGAAAACACCCCAAGCTTTTGTCCAAATATTACAATAACACTTTTTTTTGATCTATTGTGCCTTCTGTTGACTGTGCCTACTGACCAAACGGACTGGACATGGAAAGGAAGTGACCCCCCCCCAAGCAAATGAAAAAGCAAAAATCCCTTTCTTCTTGCTGGTAAGTCGCCCCTCGCTGAGGTTTAAATCTTGAATTAAACTTTAAAGGAGGCTTAAGAGCAGAGGGCACATCGAGCCCCCCGAGACAGGCCAGAGAGAAAGAATAGACGACGCAACGAGAGATGAGAGGAGGAAATAATAGAAGGATCCAAAAGAAAGAAAGAAGACGGTCTGTTTCATGATCATTTTTTCATTCCTCTATCTGCCCCCTAAGCAGATGCTGAAGCAGATGGCGGAAAATGAGCTGAAAGTTTATGAGGAGGAGGTGAGAGATTGCAGGAGGGCAGCTGGGAAGGTGAATCAGAGAAAAGCGAAAGAATCAGGGCTCTCGCAGTTTAGAGGAAATGATGTCATCATCTGCAGCATTGCTCACTTTAAGCCTCTATGTGTAGATTTCTGAAAGAAAAAAAGGCCAATCATTCTTCATTCTGTCATATCTTATATTGTCATCATTTGGCTGTAAAGCAAAAACTCTAAAATTATTTATTCAAATTGTCTATTAATATTTGGGAAGATATAAATAAAATGTGGCAATTACTGCAATATTACTGTCCTCTTCATGAACTATTAAATACAGATTATAATTAATGCCGAACAATGAGAGAAATACTATGCAGGACTATTAAAAAAAATGAACTAGTGAAATCAAAGTTGAGAGGAATAATCGAAACATCTAAAATATATGCAGGTAATGTCCAAAAAGTGGCCCCAAAATATTAGGATGCTTAATAAAACTTAAAAAGGTCTGAAGATCATTGTATTAGATACAAAATATCAAACCAAGCAGCATCTTCTCATAATTAACATCACTATTCTTAACTACTCCTTTCAACTTTGCTATTTTATCAAATTACTTTTTAACATATATTTCTTTCTTTCTTTAAAACATAATAACATGTAACATAAAACTGTGTTTTCTTATTAGTGCTGTCAAATTGTAAATCATAAAAGTGTGTAAATATATAATATATGTGCGTATACATACATACACACACACACACATATGTGGGTCACTGATGAATAAGGTTTTTAAAAGTGTATAATTAATTTTTAAGTTTTATTAAGTGTTAACAATGCAATTATGTGGTTTTTATAATAAATTAACACTGCTTTTATCATTTTTTGCAAGATAGACAAAATTTGTCACCAAAAAAAGTCATTCGGTTTAACCAAAATTTCGTTTTTAATGAATGACACTTTTGGTTATACCGAATGACAATATTTTCAAACAATGCTAACAAGCGGATATCTAGCTAGCTAGCAAAAGGACAATCAAACATTTTATATTTAGTACAAGCTTTTAAAAATATTACAACATTTTCCATGTTTTATAGTGGATGTACCGAATGACCTGATGTTTCGGGACATGCGTATGATCAAGTGAAAACATGAATTTTTTAAATAGTTAAAAGAGAGTTAGTTACTTTGCTTCATGACTGTGTGGTCCTTTGCAGGTGTCTGAATGATGTCACATCCTGTCACATGATATTGACAACATGACTTGATCTAAAAATGGTCTCTTCATATTGGTTAATCCAAATGACATCAATGAAATTCATTTTTCCGAACATTCTTTCTCATAACAAAGCAATGACTTCTACATAATTTTGATACAATTTTGCACTATATATGATGTTATAAAATCATGCCAGAATAAAAATATATGTGTATATATATATATATATATATATATATATATATATTACATTCTAAGATATTTTAATCACAAATGAAATGGCTGTATTGGCCTTTGGACGGTTAAACTGAATGACATTTTGACACTTCAAAATCTTTAAAATACCTTTATATGTAGCAAAATATAATTAAAACCTTTTGGATTCAATAAAAGAGATATAGTTGTACCACCTTACTTTGGATGTCATATCTTTGTTTTTTTTTAAATATTATTAAGGCCTTTGGACTAAAAAAAAAAAAAAGACCCGTCACGTCATTGACCCATATATATAAATTTAAAAACTTTTGTTTGATGCACAAAAACTTGGTTTGATATTTTCTTGTCTAATGCAGTGAAATTCAACTGTTTAAAGACCGGTTTAAGTGTTCAGATGTGTTTTAGGGTCACTGTATGGTATTAATGCTTTTGCTTCCATTAAAACAATAAGGTTTAACCTGTAAAACTGAATGCACAGCAGATCTCTCAGGGCTGTGGAGAAACAGGGATCACATGCAATTGCATTAAAAGATGCGATTCCAGCTGCCTGAGAGATGGATGTGATTCAGGCAGGGCCATCAAACCTCCTCTATCCTCAAACAGAAAAACAGCATCTCACACGCTCCCTCTCCAGAGGGGCCGCAATCGCTGTTTTTACATTTCACCATCATTTCTGCCCATGAGGAATATGGATGTGAAATGAAATATTCAACCCTATTGTCTGATTTATTTGCTACATTATCCAGCGGTATCACCTCGGCAGTTTAAAGGATCGTTCCTCTCCATTCAGGACCTGCCCGCTGGGGGTCCGACAGCCTATCTGCTTCCTCCCGCATAAACAGGGCTGGTTTGTCTGAGCACTTCAATATGTTCTACTTGAAGGTTTTCAGCATGCAGAATTTCTAAGTAGAGACCGAGCGGACAAGCCTTGGGGGAATAAGGTGGTGGGGCTCTGAAATGATAAATTTGCACGCCATCCGTTCTTGAAATGGGTGAACAAAATGTTATTAATTTACAAACTGATGGCAGGGCAGCATATAACACTATCCCAGACTGTAAGTAATATTCCTGTCAGGAGAAGGTGAATGACAGTGGCTATTTCTCTAAAGGATGTGTCAGCTCTTGTGTGGCATCTTCTGTTCAGTATGAAGACTAACTTTAACCCTGTGTACTAACTAACCACAGAGATAAAGACACTGATCACAATTAATTCATAAATCTCTCTTCAACTGAAAATAATAATAATTATTATTATTACTCTAGCAAAAACATTACAAAAGTATATATGCATTATATATAAGTATATATGCATTGTCATGTGTTATGCAGGAAGAAGAACCAATGAGGTTGATTTTAAACTTCTCCAAGAACTAATGAGGTTCATTCTCATGTTATGCATCACTTTTGAGCTTCCTCAAGACTCAAAGAGGTTCATTCTTGTGTTACGCAGCATGTTTCAGCTTCTGTAAGAACCAGTGAGGTTCATTTTGAGCTTCTACAAGAACCAAAGAGGTTCATTCTTGTGTTATGCAGCACGTTTGAGCTTCTACAAGAACCAGTGAGGTTCATTTTGAGCTTCTACAAGAACCAAAGAGGTTCATTCTTGTGTTATGCAGCACGTTTGAGCTTCTACAAGAACCAGTGAGGTTCATTTTGAGCTTCCTCAAGAACCAATGATGTTCATTCTCGTGTTACGCAGCCTGTTTGAGCTTCTACAAGAACCAATGAGGTTCATTTTGAGCTTCTGCAAGAGCCAATGAGGTTGATTTTGAGCTTCTACAAGAACCAAAGAGGTCCATTCTTGTGTTATGCAGCACGTGTGAGCTTCTACAAGAACCAGTGAGGTTCATTTTGAGCTTCCTCAAGAACCAATGAGGTTCATTCTCGTGTTACGCAGCCTGTTTGAGCTTCTACAAGAACTAATGAGGTTCATTTTGAGCTTCTGCAAGAGCCAATGAGGTTGATTTTGAGCTTCTACAAGAACCAAAGAGGTCCATTCTTGTGTTATGCAGCACGTTTGAGCTTCTACAAGAACCAGTGAGGTTCATTTTGAGCTTCCTCAAGAACCAATGAGGTTCATTCTCGTGTTACGCAGCCTGTTTGAGCTTCTACAAGAACCAATGAGGTTCATTTTGAGCTTCTGCAAGAACTTATGAGGTTCATTCTCATGTTACTCATTACTTTTAAGCTTCCTCAAGAACCAAAGATGTTCATTCTTGTGTTATGCATCACTTTTGAGCTTCCTCAAGAACCAATGAGGTTCATTCTTGTGTTACGCAGCACGTTTCAGCTTCTGTAAGAACCAATGAGGTTCATTTTGAGCTTCTACAAGAACCAATGAGGTTCATTCTCATGTTATGCATCACTTTTGAGATTCCTCAAGAACCAATGAGGTTCATTCTTGTGTTACGCAGCACGTTTCAGCTTCTGTAAGAACCAATGAGGTTCATTTTGAGCTTCTACAAGAACCAATGAGGTTCATTCTCATGTTATGCATCACTTTTGAGCTTCCTCAAGAACCAAAAAGGTTCATTCTTGTGTTATGCAGCCTGTTTGAGCTTCTACAAGAACCAGTGAGGTTCATTTTGAGCTTCTGCAAGAGCCAATGAGGTTGATTTTAAACTTCTACAAGAACCAATGAGGTTCATTCTCATGTTATGCATCACTTTTGAGCTTCCTCAAGAACCAAAGAGGTTCATTCTTGTATTATGCAGCACGTTTGAGCTTCTACAAGAACCAGTGAGGTTCATTTTGAGCTTCTGCAAGAGCCAATGAGGTTGATTTTAAACTTCTACAAGAACCAATGAGGTTCATTCTCATGTTATGCATCACTTTTGAGCTTCCTCAAGAACCAAAAAGGTTCATTCTTGTGTTATGCAGCCTGTTTGAGCTTCTACAAGAACCAGTGAGGTTCATTTTGAGCTTCTGCAAGAGCCAATGAGGTTGATTTTAAACTTCTACAAGAACCAAAGAGGTTCATTCTTGTGTTACGCAGCACATTTGAGCTTCTGTAAGAACCAAGGAGGTTTATTTTGAGCTTCTACAAGAACTAATGAGGTTCATTTTCATGTTATGCATCAGTTTTGAGCTTCCTCAAGAACCAAAGAGGTTCATTCTCGTGTTACGCAGCCTGTTTGAGCTTCTACAAGAACCAATGAGGTTCATTTTGAGTTTCTGCAAGAGCCAATGAGGTTGATTTTAAACTTCTACATGAACTAATGAGGTTCATTCTCATGTTACTCATTACTTTTAAGCTTCCTCAAGAACCAAAGAGGTTCATTCTTGTGTTACGCAGCACATTTGAGCTTCTGTAAGAACCAAGGAGGTTTATTTTGAGCTTCTACAAGAACTAATGAGGTTCATTTTCATGTTATGCATCACTTTTGAGCTTCCTCGAGAACCAGTGAGGTTCATTCTCGTGTTACGCAGCCTGTTTGAGCTTCTATAAGAACTAATGAGGTTCATTCTCATGTTACTCATTACTTTTAAGCTTCCTCAAGAACCAAAGATGTCCATTCTTGTATTATGCAGCACGTTTGAGCTTCTACAAGAGCCAATGAGGTTCATTTTAAGCTTCCTCAAGAACCAAAGAGGTTCATTCTTGTATTATGCAGCACATTTGAGCTTCTGTAAGAAACAGTGAGGTTCATTTTGAGCTTCTGCAAGAACCAGTGAGGTTCATTCTCGTGTTACGCATCACAATTGAGCTTCTACAAGAACCAGTGAGGTTCATTCTCGTGTTACGCATCACAATTGAGCTTCTACAAGAACCAGTGAGGTTCATTGTCATGTGTTACGCAGGACGTTTCAGCTTCTGTAAGAACCAGTGAGGTTCATTTTGAGCTTCTACAAAAGCCAATGAGGTTCATTCTCATGTTACGTATCACTTTTGAGCTTCCTCAAGAACCAAAAAGGTTCATTTTGAGCTTTTGTAAGAACCAGTGAGGTTCATTTTGAGCTTCTACAAAAACCAATGAGGTTCATTTTTGTGTTACGCATCACGTTTGAGCTTCTACAAGAACCAGTTAGGTTCAATGTCATGTGTTACGCAGGACGTTTCAGCTTCTGTAAGAACCAGTGAGGTTCATTTTGAGCTTCTACAAAAGCCAGTGAGGTTCATTTTGAGCTTCTACAAAAGCCAGTGAGGTTCATTCTCATGTTACGTATCACTTACTGTATGAGCCTAAATTCAATCTATTCATCATATAAAGTGATCGAGTCTTTTCAGAATTTTTGGACTAAAATGCTCAATTAATAAGGGTTCGTTTTACAATATCTTTGTGAACTTTAGCTGTCTATGGAGGGACAGAATGCTCTCATTCAATAAAAATTTAATTAAAATATCTTAGGGGTATTAAAATAAGTCTTACGGGTGTGGAACGACATGAATTTATCTGAAGCAGTAGCCTATATATATTTATAAAATTTGTAATCATTTGTATGTAACTTTTAATCAGTTGACAGCCCTTTATCCTTAACAGAATCAAAAATAAACTTATCCTCAAGTTTATCCTCACAAAGTAATTGCATACACACCCAAATACACCGCAGTCATTTTTTAGGACAATAAATGCTTTTATCTCCCTGTTGTTTTCCAAATGCACTGAGATAATCATGTCATATTTAATATGACCCTGCTTGTAAACTGATACGTGCCAGTGTGTCCTTGCAGGCCAAATAAAACATTGTTTCATCGTTGGTGCTAAATAACGGCTGCAAATTTATGGCAGGCTCGTCATAAGCACAGAACGCTTCGTAAAAACACCTCGCCATAAGTTTGAGAGGAACAGATTTACCTCCCTGACCTTGAAACAAATATTCTCTCTCTCTCTCTTTCTGAAGCCTTCTCACTTAGTAGGTTCTCAGCAGGAGCACCAGATGAGTTCAGACTCATAATATCAGGCAGAACCTCTAGATGTCAGACTAATGCAAAACACACAAAAGTCCATGAAAATACTGGCATCATTTACTCTGAACCTGTCTGCATTTGTTTTGCCTGGGGAACACAAAATGAGAATTTTTGAAGAAGCTCTTTTTTTGTTTACCAACCATATAATTTTTATACTGACCACATCTGTCCAGCTCCAAAAAGGACAACTTGTACACTATATACTAAATATATTCTGCATGATCTGCATGCAAGCCCACTCAAACCTTCATCAAGAAAATTTGAGTTTACAGCCAGTGCAAAGCAGAAGTGATGTGCGCTCAGAATATTTTAATATGCTATCAAGCTGCAACTTCAATTTCGTTTTATGAATATTTTCCTTAGGGGTGGCAGGCATCAGCAGAGAAAGATAGAAATTTAAAAAAGATAAATAGTGCCATTAATCCAGAGTGTTTCACTTTCATTATCCTTGAAAACGAGGAGCTATTTTTCCCAATGAAATGCTCCTAATTAGCTCCTTACACTTGATTCGCTAGCTAGAAAATGACCATGTTCAGAAAATTTTAATTTGTAATTAAGTGGCATTCAACATAATGTAATTTATCTTTTTGACAAGCCGCAGTCTGGATGTTGGTGAAGCTTTCGGTGGACAACTAACTACAATATCTTGCTATAATTTACATGAATATGCCTGATATGATTTCATGTAAGTAATAGAAAATATAAGACATAACAAATCACATTTGGTCTTCTGGATGATTTGGGGGAAATTGATTTCCTGTAAGTCTGACTTTTCAAAACTGCCCACGTCTCTCATCTATAGAAAATCATCTCAATAGCAAAAGCAAATCAGAGATTCACTGATCTATGACCCGAAAGCAGTCTGAAAATGTTTGGCGTAAATATATCTTCAGATTCGATTAGCCTAAGAAATCTTTTAGAAGACACACATTTGCTTTTCACTCAACTCAATCAACAAAAAAAAAATACAAAACATCCTCTTAAAACACCTGGACATAATAAGAAATGACAATTTTCACTTGTTTAAACTTGTTTTAATCAAAATAAAGTCTAGTTTTTCTTCTGCTTGTATCAGTGTGGAATGAAAGCACAGGTAGGTCACAGAAAATAGCATCCCGAATCATTCATCAGAGCAAATGTGGAGAGAAATGGAGATCATAATGAGCCTGAGTCATTTTCTACAGCTCCCATTACTGCATTCAGATATTATTTTCCTCTGAGTCAGAAAACAAAATGTGTCATGCTTTACCCTTTCCTGCCATTCCTTAACTCACTTAACACAAGGAATTTAGCATTAGATGTCTTCATTGATGTCCACTAAGGATGACAGCACCATTACTATCGCTTATGCTTACAGTTAGTAAAATGTACACACCTCTGGCATGCAATTTGTGTTGCATCATTTGCACTACAGGCATGAAAGGCATTAAATCATGTGTTGTTACTTTACTAAGGGATCAGACTTTCATTTAGGGATGAGAATATCGCTCATAATTGATAGAATTTTTTAATTGTACAATTAGTCATTTTTAAAATTGTGGACCTGCACACCAACTGATGCTACTGCAAGTCACCAAATGCGTCCATCTCTCTCTTTCTTTCTCTCTCGCTCTCTTTCTGCCCTCCCTCATTTTTATGGATGGATAGAACAGGAGAGTGTGTCAGGGATAATGGTTTGCGAAGAGTGAAATAGCAGAGAAAAAGGCTAATCAGCATGTGACCTCAGCTGACGGGTCGTTCATCTTCCCATCCGTCTGAATTATTTCCTCTGAAACTCTCACAAAGGGAAGCAGGACAATTTGTTTGCCTCGCAGTTGCAGTTTTTCTATAATCTGTTTCCTTTCCATTCCATCAAACTCTATCTTTTTTTTTTTTTACAAACCAGGAGGGCCGATGACACATGAAATAATGGACATGTGTGAAGTATAACACCCAATACAGACTGGATGACCTGAGCTCAGTCTGATATAATCATCTGAGAGCATTCAAAAACAGTCCAAATATTTTGGAATCTTTCGAAATAATGTTTGTGTTCAGATTCTAAAATGGAACGTTGAAGTGAAATTCCAGGTGTGATGTCACTGATGCAAATTGCCATTGGTTCTTGTGGAACCAAATATGGACGCACTAATTTGAATATGTGAAACGCACACTCTAAAAAAAGGGTGGGTTAAAAACAGCCTAAGTTGGGTTGAAAATGGACAAACCCAGGGGTTGGGTTAAATGTTTGCCCCACATGCTGGGCAAACTATTCTTTAAATATTACTATATGGCTGGCTTAAAATGAACCAAATTATGGAAATTAAAAATCAGACACATAATTACTAGAGGCAATAATCGAAAGGTGAACATTTAAGCAATTTAATAAATGTTTATTTAATTATTCATTAAACTTATTAATAAATGTTCATTTACTGATAAATGTTAATTTCCAACATATTTTGGGTTCAAGCAAGCAATACAGTAATTTGTAATCAGTAGTTGAGGTAAATAAAACAACCCAGCAGGTTGGGCAAACATTTAACCCAACAGCTGGGTTAAAACAACCCATTTGCTGGGTTTGTCCATTTTCAACCCAACTTGGGTTGCTTTTAATCTAGCATTTTTAAGAGTGCTGAATGATTTCAGGTTGTTCCCACAACTTCCACTAACATTTTGTAAAGGTTTAAAACGTTTTTAAACAACATTTATAGAACAATCTTATAACATTGGTAGAATTTCATATGTGTTCTCAGGATGTTGAGAGAAGAATATTTAATATTCTTAGAATGCCTTTATGATGTTTTTACTTGATAAACGTTGTCATAACGTTGAAAGAATGTTCTGAGGACAACATTTTCAGTATGCTGAATGTTAACGTTCTTGAAATATTAAAAATCAATGTTCAAAGAGTAAAAATAAGGATAATGTTCTACATTATTGTAACCTTTTAAATAATGTTCTAATCACGACAAGAAAACTGGACATTTTAGAAACATTGCAAATCACTGTTTCCATGTTTTAGTTAGTTAGGATAGTGTTTTCATGCCATTTTTATGGTCACAATAAACTGTCATAGTATTCAAAGATTCCTTCCTTTCAATATTTTAAAGCTTGAGTCAGTCAGGCTGATATTTTGATATTTTAGGTTTGATATCAACAGAACAGCCGCTGAAATCAACAAACACACGTGCACGCTCAGAGAAACATGGACCATTTGTCAGGACACAGCGATAATGGGGTGGTGTGGGGGGGCTTATTCACACTATTCACAGACAATTTGTAAAGCGACCCGTGGAAGCTGGGCCGCAGACACCAGAACAGCTGGGGGTTCTGTGAGATGGATTCACGTGAGCTGCAAGCGGTCCATTTCAATCTGAATGAAGACAAAAGAAGCACAGACGCAGAGAGTGTGTGTCCCGTAAAAGCCATTAGGTGACGATTTCAGGCGACCCAGAGCTCTCGGCTGCTGTTTACACACACACACACACACACATTCACAAGGTTAAATGGGAGTTCATAACCCTGGGCTAATTAGCATTTTTATGTAATTTCAAGTAAATGCTCTTTTAGTCAACAACTCCATAATTAATTTACCCTTCAGCCCTGACATGAGTAAACTGACACAGAGACACACAGTAAACATGTTTAGGTTAAAAACTGATGGAGGGAAAAGCCTAATTACTCGTGTAAAGTTTTGTTTCAACTTATTAATTTATAAAAAAAAAAAAAAAATATGGAAAATGAGTAAGTAATGCAAAAATGCAATAAATATTGTTCATCTGTGAAGCTACAGTTTTAGCTGTAGTTTTAGGGGCAGAATATATCATTTTTTGAGTATAAAAACAATAAAAGTAAATGGAAAGTGTCAAATGTGGCTTATTGGTGGACGTGATTTCCTTGTTGATCCTGGAAAAACATTCCAATCAACCAATCAGATTTGAGGTATAAGTTTATAGTTAATGTCAAGTTTAGGCTTACAACATTGGTTATGTGCTTCTACACCATTCTTATTCATCTATCATTTCCCTCTGAATTTAGGGATAAATTATGAATAGGGTAAGATTTGCAAAAGATGTTGATCCACAAACATGTCTTACTTGTCAAAATCATGGTGACCGTGATATTCTGTGCATAAACAATTTAATACAAGGAAGGGTTGCACTTTATTTTGATGGTCCATTTTAGATTATTAACTAAAAGTAACTTTGCAACAACATGTCAACTAACTGTCATTAGAGTATTAGTAGACTGTTAGGGTAAGGATAAGTTGACATGTAGTTGCAATGTTAGAATGTCTGTTGGGAGCATCAAAATAAAGTGTATTAAGCGTCTACTAATACTCTAATGAGAGTTACTTGACATGTAGTTGCAAAGTTACTTATAGTTAGTAGCATTTAGTAGTAGCATCCCACCAAGGAACCATTTAGAAAAGGAAAATATATTAATGTTATAGGCAAACCGGCATGAATAAACACGCACACACACACACACACGCACACACAGAGCGAGGCATCATCTCTGGAGGTCCCTGTTGGACAGTGATGTATTTAAGGCTCTGTGGGGTCAGATGGACTATGTCCAGCACATCACCTGCAATCAATAGTGTTGGTAAAACAGCTTAGCATGACACACATACACACACATTGGGTTTCCATGTTTTATGGAGACTCTCCACAGACATAATGATTTTTATACTGTACAAACTGTATATTCTATCCCTATACACTTTCTGCATTTTTACATATTTAAAAAGCCTTTAATTATTTTATTTTTATACCAGTTTTACAAATGAGGATGTCCCTAAAGGGAGATTTTGGAGATTTCGTCAGGTTTTGGTCAATTCTGGGTACAAATTTGTCCCCAAAACATAGTTAAATAGGTACACACACACACAAACACACACACATTAAATACTCATAAACATGGACAACACAAGCTAATTCACATAGAATCACATTAACATGTTCTACTGAAGTTTCACATTTTGGTCTTTTGGTCATTTTATTATTGTAAACTATATGCTTCTTTTTGTGAACTGCTTTCCTTTTTGTCCAATCACTTGCACTTGCTTTTATATTTTCTTATTTAGTGCAATTTCTGTAAAATTGTGAAATATTATTACATTTTAAAAAAAAATGTATATTATATATATATATATATATATATATATATATATATATATATATATATATATATATAGTAAAATGTCATTCAGTGATCAAAGCTGAATTTTCAGCATCATTACTCCAGTCTTCAGTGTCACATGATCCTTCAGAAATCATTCTAATATGATGATTTGCTGCTCAAGAAACATTTATGATTATTATCGATGTTGAAAACAGTGGTGCTGCTTCATTTAATGTGGAAATCATGATACATTTCCCCCTGGATTCTTTTAGTGCTTTTATTTTTAAATGAAAATGCATTTACTTTGATTAATTTAATGCATCCTTGCCTAATAAAATATCAAATTCTTTAAACTTTTGAACAGCAGTCTATATGCCAGTAGCTTTAACTGCAGTTTTTCTATTGGATGATAATATTGGTGGGTGGAGCTTAATGACATCAATTTTTCTCTTTCTTCAGGCTGGCAGGGTTGATGTCACCCATGTGCCATTCCTACCCTGTTTACCTGTTAATAACTCTATCAGTCCCTCGCGCCCGCCGGTGCCCACCTGCAGTACCACCACACAAGACGAGCACGCCACACCCTCACCCAGAGCAATGCCTGCTGGGAGCCTGGCAGCAGCGTGACAGATGTTTACCTGGCACAGGTGAGAACCTGAGATGAGATGAGAACAGCAAACAAGTGTTAAAGCATGTGTACAGCAAACACACACACACACACACACACTGAGACACGGCAACAGGAGCAGAATACAGCTGTGCTGAGAAGCCTGTCAGACTGCGCACTGAGCCGTATACAGCGCTGAACACATTTACCACAAATCCACAATACCTGAATTTCTTTAGAAAAGAGACACGTTTGTATGGAGCGTACGTGAGCCCGCTGAGCCCTGAGACTCCTCGTAATGGGCTGTTTATGTGTTTATTTGTTTGTTTGTTTGTGTGAGTTGGGAGTGAGGGAGGAATGATAAACGAGAACTCGTTTCCTCCGACGGCCTCCGTGTCACAGGATGGATGAGAGCGGCGAGCCCGTTGCGTCACGCTGATGCAGGGGGCAGTTAATTACTCGTGATGGACTGATTGCGCCACAGAGTGCCGCCCCATGGCAGCCATATTGGGCTGCCCGCTCTGGGGTTCACAGGTTAGATTCACACTACAGACTTATGGGTAAACAAATGTGCAGAGTCTGTTTGTTATTGATCTTGGCAGTTTAACTCTGTGATCTCAGAAATAGAATTTCGCTCTCTCGAAATATTGCGGAATTACAAATTTTATTTATTTATTTTTTAATCAAAATAACTCCCCCTCCCTCTTGCAGCAACATCTCTTCTCTGATGATGAGGGCGGGGCAACCTGTCACTCACATGAGATCCACCAATAGCAAACCACAACCATTCAATCAATTCCCCACAGACAAAATCAAGCCCCTCCCTACATTTGTTCTTATTCCAGAAGCCGTTTCACTTGGATATACGGCACAATAGGGAAGAAAAGACTATCACAACTTCCATTTCATGATGACTTTAAAGGATTAGTTCACTTCAGAATTAAAATTTCCTGATAATTTACTCACCTCCATGTCATCCAAGATGTTTATGTCTTTCTTTCTTCAGTCGAAAAGAAATTAAGGTTTTTGAGGAAAACATTCCAGGATTTTTCTCCATATAGTGGACTTCACTGGGGTTCAACGGGTTGAAGGTCCAAATGTCAGATTCAGTGCAGCTTCAAAGAGCTCTACACGATGCCAGACGAGGAATATCTAGAGAAACCATCTGTCATTTTCTTAAAAAAAATAAATAAAATAAAATAAACATTTATATACTTTTTAACCGCAAATGCTTGTTGGAAAATCCCATTGGAAAGGTCACGCGTATGGTATTAAATTCCCACCTAAAGTATTGCGGTCACGGATCAAAAAATAATAAGTGTGAATCAAAAATTTAAAAACACGTAAAAATATATTGCACAAACTAAAAAAACAATTATGCAAAATGATCAGAAAGTTCAAAATATAATAAGCATGAATCGGAAAATTAAAAGGACATTTAAAAAAAAAATAAGCATGGATCAAAACTTTAAACACGTTAAAAAATATATTGCACAAATCTTAAACTTGTATTTGTGTTCTTAAAAGTTGTTTTCCTTGGTTTTATTTCTCTGTACTTTGTGCTTTCTTACATTTTCTGCTCATATTTTACTCTTTTGTACGCTTGTGCTGTTTTTCTCTTTGCTCTTCTTCCCACGTTCTGCTCTTGCTTTTCCAAATGTTGCAGTTTGAGTTTTTATGTAAATTAGGGTGGGTTTAAGCGTCACCATTGGTCCACTAGTTCTAGATTGACAGCTCCTCCTCTATTTCTAGATTGACTGAGAGGGACATCACTTCAGTGCGACGCTTATTATTTTTTGATCCGTGACCGCAATACTTTAGGCGGGAATTTAATCCCATACATGCGTGACGTAGAGAGAAGCACCAATCCAGTGTCTACAAAGTGAACGTGCAAAGACTAAGTCAAATGACGCGTGACCTTTCCAACATGATTACGTAATGTGTGGCACATTGCAGAGCTAGTGCAAGATGAGCATTTGTGGTTAAAAAGTATATATATATATATATATATATATATATATATATATATTTTTTTTTTTTTTTTTTTTTTTTTCCCTCTTGCAGCAACATCTGTTCTCTGATGATGAGGGCGGGGCAACCTGTCACTCACATGAGATCCACCAATAGCAAATCACAACCATCCAACCAGTTCCCCACAGACAAAATCAAGCCCCGCCTTACATTTGTTCTTGTTCCAGAAGCCGTTTCACTTGGATATATGGCACAATAGGAAAGAAAAGGCTAGCAACTTTCATTTCATGATGACTTTTAGTATATAAGTATTGTAAAATGAACTAAACACAGATTCAATTTCAACACTGAAGTCAGTGCAGTGGAGACAGCGTGGCTCTGTTCCAAAACCTAGTGAGCTGTCTATGTAGGCAGGATTTTAATGTCATGCACACTTCTGGCAAGAAGACTATATTTAGGCAGTAAAATGATGCTGCCTTCTAAGAATCATTTAAGCCATATTCAAGCTATTTTAAGTGAAAACATTAACTTAAAAGTAATGAAATACTCATAAGAAATATTCATAAAATAGTTAAGTCAAATCATCATATTAGAATGATTTCTGAAGGATCATGTGACGCTGAAGACTGGAGTAATGATGCTGAAAATTCAGCTTTGCGTCGCAAGAATAAATTACATTTTAAAATATATTTAAATAGAAGACAGTTATTTAAAATTGTAATAATATTTCACAATATTACCGTTTTTACTGTATTTTGATCAAATAAATGCAGCCTTGGTGAGCAGAAGAGACTTTTCAAAAGGAGAAATAAAAATGGACTCAAATGAGACCATATTATAAGTGTATAAAATGCTATAAAATGATGGAGATCTCTTCTGAAACTCTAGAGGAGAAAATCTGAGAAGTTTATAGCCAACATAAGCATTAAGGATAACGCTGTGACATCCAGGAGAGCAATTTTAAATATTTATGAGGTTTTTATTTCTTATATTGCATAATAAAAATAGTTTGTCTCGCCTATGAAGAGCACATGTTGTGTGCAAGTACGAAAAACTACATGAGAAATAGTGAGAAAGATAGACAGCGCCCAATTATTCATTCAACTGATAAACACATTTATTTGTTTACCTGTCAAAGCCTCGTCTCTCAGTGAGGGGTGGAGGACACTCTTCTACATTCCCCTTTCAAAGAATTAACTACAAATGATTCACACAACAGTGGAATGTTTGTGTCCGGATAAATGATGAGAGTATTAGCATAACTACAGGCTCTAGAAGAGACCGTGTCTGATGCCACGGGCCGCGGGGATGAGAGATTATGCCCAAGGGCCGACTTGGACAGACGGGCTGGTTCCCATATTGCACCGGGGTGCAAAAAAGCTGTTTTTTGTCGCTTCAGAGCAGCGCAGCTGTGTGACACACACACACACACACACACACACACACAGTCACTATGGACCTGCTTTAGGGCAAGCACTGGGAAAACTGGTCTGTCACCATCTTCAAACTTGAGATCATTAGCTAGTGACTACAGTCAATGTCTAATAAAACATCTCTGATTTGAGATGTGCTAAGAATAGATCTGCTCATTTCACAAGAATGCTTTTTTAGTTCAGATGAGAGACAAATTTGACCAGTAAAGCGTGAACGGTTTAAGGACTTATAATTTTCCGTTTTCCCTTGACAGCAGCAGTGAAAAACCCAGGCATAACCCCAACACTATTTATATTTAAACACTTCAGGGCACATTTAGGAATTCTTTCTAAATCTGCATATTGTATGAACCACTGACTCTCATGTGCTGGATCTTACCTCCCCTGTGTGTTTAATATCAGACAGATTAACCTGATTATTAGCCTGTGGGACGAGATGAGACATGAGCTGGAAGTTACACTATATCATTTTTTTATCATTATTATTATTATTATTATTATCATTTGTGACCCTGCACCACAAAACATAGTCATAAGTCGCACAGGTATATTTGTAGCAATAGCCAACAATACATTGTATGGGTCAAAATGATCAATTTTCAATGCCAAAAATCAAGATCGTGTTCCATGAAGATATTTTGTATGTAAATATATCAAAAATGTATTTTTTAGAGTGGATATGCATTGCTAAGGACTTCATTTGGACAACTTTAAAGGCGATTTTCTCAATATTTCAATTTTTTTGCACCCTTTCAAACAGTTGTATCTCGGCCAAATATTGTCCTATCCTAACAAACCATACAATACAATACATCAATGGAAAGATTATTTATTCAGCTTTCAGATGATGTATACATCTCAATTTAATAAAATCGACCCTTATGACTGGTTTTGTGGTCAAAGGTCACATTTAAAAGTTGTTTTAAGTTTTTTTTTCTACCTGCATGCATAGTTTATATTATATTATTTATATTATATTATATTATATTATATTATATTATATTATATTATATTATATTATATTATATTATATTATATTCCTCATAGAATCGTTTTACCAGGTTTTATGTTTAGGCTTCTTTGATTTGGAGTATTAAAGACATAAAAAGAGAGCGAGAAGGAGGGACAGAGACAGGAATCGTCATCCTGCTGTTGTTTCATCTGTGAAGAATTTCTCATTTCGTTTCCTAATTTATATTTTCGGCGTATTGCGTTTTACGACCGGGCTCTAAAAGGCATATTTCTGCGAAATCAGGTTTATGATCTAAAACGTGGGCTGAGCAGTAGTAAAGTTAAATATTGAACTTTCATTTCGCGGCGTAATTTTTGGTGCTTTTCATGGGAGGCAGTAACTTTCAAGAGCCTGTGAATGAAGTCGACACGAGCCGAACACACACACACACACACACACTCCTCACGACACAAACACTGAACAACCACGACTGAATATAGGCTAAATATAATAATATATCGAGTACATTGCTTTCATTATAAAGTGCTGTAACGAGTTTTTATTGATCAGGAGTAGGCCTAATATTAATAATATCACATAATAACATTTTCACATACTTTTATATAGGCTACATTTCCTTATTCCTTTGCAAATTCTGTTGAATGAAAATTAGGCTACATTTTCATAATTTAGTGAATGAATGAATGAATGAATGAATGAATGAATGAAGTGTGCCATAATTCGCCTCATTTGTCACATTAATATGTTCTGGTATATATGCATATAGCTCTCCTTTAGGTCTACAAACGCATCGCGCACGTGTGTATGTGCGCGCGCGTGTACGTGCGCGTGCTTCCATTTACTCACTAATATGCCTTTTTTAATAGGCAACATATATCTAACAGCTAACCGATTCACCTTTTAATTTTGGGCCTAAATGGCGAGATCAATGGAAAACTGTTGTAATGATCTAATTAATTATGTCGAAATTAAAAGCGCGCGCAGAATCAATCTCTCGCGTGAAGCCTCCATCTGTCCCCTCACAACACAAGCTCGAGGGCCAAATCCCTTTATTTGACACTCTCCTCTTTGAGATTATGGGGTTTATTATGGGCCGTATTTTCGTTTTATTGTACAGCAAATGGGGGTTTATTTTTGTTAAAAGATTGTAATGTCACTTTAAAGTTCAAAAGGGTGTTTGTTTAGCCAAAAAATAAATAAATAAAAAATAAAAACAACGTGCCCATATCTGTCACTAAGATATATTTTATGAAAGAAATGCATTAATAAGATGAATAATAAATTAACGAATTGTTACTATAAATTACAAAGGGAATAAAATATTTTAAATACAATAAATAATATTTTATTAATAATTATTTTAGTAGGCCTATATGGTTATATTTGTATGCTACATTCTAAAAATTCTGGGTTAAAAACAACCCAAGTTGGGTTGAAAATGGGCAACTCAGCGATTGGGTTGTTTTAACCCAAAATGTTCTGGGTAGCGTTTCCCAAAAGCATCGTAAGCCTAAGTTGATCGTAGCTCCATTGGTTTCAATGGAGCTACGATCAACTTAAGCTTACGATGCTTTTGGGAAACGCAGCCCTGGACAGTTTTATTTAACTCAACTATTGTTTATGGCTGGATTAAAATGAACCCAAAATAGGTTGGAAATTAAAAATGACACATAATTACAAGATGCTATAATAATAATCAAAAGATAAACATTTATTAACAAGTAATTAAAAAAATGTTCACTTACTAAACATATTAATAAATGTTAATTTCCACATATTTTGGGTTCATTTTAAGCGAGAAATAGTCATTTTTAAATAAAATAGTTGGGTTAAATAAAACAACCCAGCAGGTTGGGTTAAAACAGCCCAATCACTGGATTTTTAACCCAGCATTTTTTAGAGTGATGGCAATATTAAGCGTTATGAACTTAAAACGACAAAACAAAATGGACGAATATCAACTCTTCGCCATCAAAAACATAAGATGACACGCATATAAATCTATAGAGTTGCACACATGTCGTTTGGAGTCAGACTCGGTAATGAAGTGCTCGCGCTCTGATCGATCAGTGACGTTACCATGAGAACGGGAGGCTGAGAGAAGGAGGAAATATCTTCACCTCTGGCGAAACGAGCTTCCTCAATGCTCAGCAGAACGGCGCGGGAGAACAGAGGAGAACCGGAGCGGAGAGATTCATCTTCGGGACGCGTGTGTGTGTGGTTCGGCTGGAGCTCACAGACTCCGAACAGCGCCGGAGAGAAGATGGATTACTCACTGTCAGCTCGCGAGGCCCTAATCAAATCAAGAACCAATATCTTTTTTTTTTTTTAAGATTCTACATTTTACTTCGCATCGCTTGTAGACTTCTAATTCTATATATGTATTTAGCTGCACATCCTCAGGTGGGATTATTAAGAGTTTTTATTTAGATACATAAAATCATAAATGTATGTTAAAATGTGACTGTTGCATATATAAATAAGTGGCATTAATCTGTAAAAAAAAAAAGCATGTTTGGCTTCATCATGTCTGTAAACCCCTGACGGACTCAAATACACAACGCCTGCTATGATTTACAGTGTCTGCTCAAATTCAGTGTGAAATTTCTCCAAGGGTGACAAAAACACTAACACTTAATTTTAGAAGTCTACAAAAAAGCGCAGAGAGCACGAGGGCAGGGGGGAAAGGCTGGGAGGGGGTCTCACAGAGAAAAAGCCCTAGCTTTGGGGAAGGTGTGCAACGGAGGGTGAAATTAGAGCCCGCAGTGCTACATATTGTACCAGAAGCTCCTCCAAAAACACCAGGAGAAAGAAAAATCATCCTCTAACCTAACTAGGAGGCAGACTAGCCGACCTGCCCCCTACGTCCCTCAGAGATCTGTCCAAAACACTTCCACTTTACCGCCGCTTCCGCCAGTCTTTATAGAGGCGAGGAAGTATTTCAGTCTTTGTTTATATTTAGTAAACATAAAATACATTTAAAAAAAAAAAAAAAAAACTGTCATATTGTTAAATATTGTATGAGGTCATTTTGGTGTGCATTAATATTTTAAATAAAATTATATTTTCCGATCCATTTCAGCTGAAATTACATTTTTATTTGAATATATATATTTTAAATTATTTAATTTTCAATTATTTTTATTTATTTAAAAATGACACCCATCAAATAACAAAAACATTCTGTAATACAGTTCGTTTATAACATTAGCACTCACAAATTATTATTTATTTATTTTTAAATTTTTATTTTATTATTTTTGTATTTTTTTTTTTTTTTTTTGTAAATTACAAATAAAGCGATGTGAATCCTGTGAATTGCAGGAACAACATCGAACACTAAACACGTAAAATACTTACAAAAAAAGTTGGAAAAAGTTTACTTTTTGTCCATTTTTTTTCGGCTGATCTAGACAGGTGCATCTCGAAAAGGTAATTTCTGAGTTTTTCTGTGGCCAAAAAGATATTATAATATTGATATAATAACATTTGCATTTCTTAAAGGACATGTAATTGCAGCAATAACATTATAATAATATTTACATGGGGAAAAAAAAAAATCATTGCACCTAAAACTGAAAAACCACACTCTAAAAAAACACTGGGTTAAATGTTTTTATCCCAATGGCTGGGTAAATATAGGACAGAACACATGTTGGGTTCATTTTACCCGACAAATTGGGTAATTTAACCCAGCATAATGGGTTGATTCATTTTTACTATAACACTAACTTTTTGTACCTCATACATTTCGTATTTCATACTTACAATGTTTGATTAACTTAAATCCTCTATATAATTCCTGTAATATTTTACAGTATAGACTATTTTATATCGTTTTTAGTCTGTAACTAAATACTAGGGTGAATTCAGGGTGATTGGGACACTTTTTCCACTGGGGAAAAGTGTCCCAATCAACCTAAATTCATTGTATATATATAATATATATTTGTGTAACTTTGCATCATATATATATATGTATAATGTAACCAAACCGTGTCTCAGGAGGGTTTGGAGACGATAGAGCGCCACCTATAGTCAGTCTGTGTCTCTGTGACCCGATCCAGAGCTGCTCATCACTGCAGAGACGAGCGCAGCAAATCAAAACAAGATGGTGTTTAAATCAAACCATAATCACACCATCGACCTCCCCATTAATGACATTAGCGCTGTGCTTTTCCAGCAAGATGCTTATTTGGCATTATATTTCGAAGGCCACAGCTGTGAGCTTTTATTCTGAGTGTTAATATGAGATGTTTAAGGTGACCATGTTAATACAAATGCTCATATTACGCATGTAATTACCTGTGTGCTGTCACTGTACCAACCTCGTTACACAACTGATACAGGCTAATTCATTGATAACATGACTTCTTCAAACTATTATCACAAAGAAAAGCAAATGATTTGCTCTCAATTTCCACTAAACTCTCATTCACTCGGAGGTGAATGTTTCTCCCTCCCCTTTTTGGAGTGACAGGCGGATGGAGCTTCATCTGAGCGAATCACAAAGTGCTGGAATCTACTGCCTTTGTCTGATACACTCACCCGTAGTGGCGAAAGGGGGTCCGCGTGAAGGAGGGGGCTGGAGCTTTTACAAACCAACACAACCGACCCAAGTCCTTCAGTCCCGGGCCGTGTGCGCATGCAAACGCATCGCGTTGTTATTGAGGGAAAGGTGGGCGCAGGAAACCCGCAGTCTCCGATGGTTCTGCTGTCTGTCATCCATGCGCAGAACCGACACACAGCAGCCCAGCACCTGCTAACCGAGACCACCGGGATATAAGAGATATAACACGCGGATGGATGGGACGAACGCTGGGAAATGAGTTCTGGGGAAAGCATGCATGCTGAAAACATTTAAACATTTCCTGCTGACCTCGAATATACGGTCATGTCTGACACCTGACAAATCCTGCGTCCATTTGCAACTTTCCGAAGTTCCCCGCTCCTCGGCTGGATTCACGTTACATCTTCGTTTCTTTCAGTTGTTCTGAGTGTAAGAAAGACGAGACGGCGACTTCAGTTGATTATCTGTCTTTTCTCGGTTATCCGATGGATATTCACTGTAAGGCAGACCCCTTCTCCGCCATGCACCGTGAGTTACACTGGAGTTTATCTGGAGAATGATGTTAAGATCGTCACTGGAATATGAAATTATTAGGCTCCCGGGAAAAAAAAGACCAAAATTACACTCTTCTTATAATGCATTTATACTATAAATAAAATCGTATAAAACAGAAACAATACTCGGGTAGGCTAATAATCAAAATAAATGCGGCTGAGATGACAAAATTAAAATATGCGATGTGCATATCACTATGTGATTATTATTTACAAAAAGGAATTCAAGATAATGCCAAAATTTTGTAAGCATATTGGGATAATTCCATTTAGCTTTACAGTAGAAAATATGTTCAAAACAAAAAACTGTACATGCTTAATGTTTCTGCATCAATCTATGGACTTTTAATTGAATTAAAATGGAATGTTTTTTTAAACAACCAATCGGGATTAACTATGTAATTTGATCAAACACAACTGTTTAATAATTCATATCTAGGGAATGAAAACAATAAATGCTCGTGTAATTTAATCGCTCACCTACGACTAACAAACAACAGTATTATTTCAACAAGAACATCCAACCAGAATAGATTAATGTACATCACTAGAAAAAAAAAAAAAGAAAATAAACATTTATTTTATTTGACAAACGCTTAAAAAGCTTCTGATAGTGATTATATTACTGCCAGTGTGGATTTATGGACAGTAAAATAACATTACTCTTTTTTTTTTATAATAAATATATACGCATACATATAGGCCTATTAATGTTTTAAACAATAGCATTTAAATATAATACTTTTGTGTATGTTTTCGCTGTGAAAATAATGCAGACTAATTATTTTAATCATTGCACCGTCTATTTATTCAGTAATTTAATGTGAGTACAGACAGGAATTCATTATCACAAACTGCGTTTGATTGTAATGAACCTTTCTGATGGCTGATAACTCGTGTGTCGCCACACAGAACGCGTCGTCTGTTAATTAGATGAATGTGACATGACTTATGCCGGACGTCACCGACGGCCTGTATGTAATGTTATGTTTTGGGTGCTTGTTGCTGTTGTCTCCGGTATAGGGCACGGGGGAGTGAACCAGCTGGGCGGGGTGTTCGTGAACGGAAGGCCCTTACCTGACGTCGTGCGCCAGAGAATCGTGGAGCTCGCGCATCAAGGGGTCAGACCCTGTGACATCTCGAGACAGCTGAGGGTCAGTCACGGCTGCGTCAGCAAGATCTTGGGCAGGTGAGACCCTCATACGAAATACGACAACGTGATATTTAGCCTACCATTTAAGAACAACGCATCAGTTGAGGTCGTGTATATGTTTTGTGCTGTGACCGAGTGCCCACATCTGGTTTTTCCACATTTTTAATCTTTTTAACCGTCACTAATTTACAATCCAATTTTAAAGTGTACACTCTAAAAAAAAAAAAAAAGAAAAAAATGTGTTAAAAACAACCCAAGTTGGGTTGAAAATGGACAAACCCAGTGATTGGGTTGTTTTGACCCAGCGGTTGGGTTAAATGTTTGCCCAACCTGCTGGGTAGTTTTATTTAACTCAACTATTGTTTAAAAATTACTGTATTGTTCGCTTAAAATGAACCTAAAGTATGTCGGAAATTGACATTTATTAATATGTTTAATAAATTATCATGTATTAATAAGTTTAATGAATAATAATGAAACAATAAACAATTATTAAATTGCTTATTAATAGGCTAAATGTGCACCTTTTGATGATTATTGTTGCCTCTAGTAATTATGTGTCTGACATTTAATTTCCAACCTATTTTGGGTTCATTTTAAGCCAGTCATATGGTCATTTTTTAACAATAGTTGGGTTAAATAAAACTACCCACCACATTGGGCAAACATTTAACCCAACAGCTGTCCATTTTCAATCCAACTTGGGTTGTTTTTAACCCAGCATTTTTTTTAGAGTGTAGCCTATTCATCAATTAAACTGAGCTCATAAAACACTGGATGCATAATAATAATTGTATAAAGAATTAGCAAAATGCTGCATTAGATTGACGCACCCAATACACTGTCATCAAATTAAAACATTTGCCTTTTAACAGCACAGAATTGAGAATCATATAAATGTGCATTTTTTCCTTGATTACTAAATCCCAATTTGAGATAAACAAAAACTAAAGAGTCGCCTAATGAGCTTTGAAACTCAGCATTATGAGATCTGTGATCATTATTATTATTATGTCCACAAAAACTGTTTTCATCTCAAACTAAAAATCCCAAAATATTTGAAATGCCCTTTGTTTTTCATATAGAAAAAAGAGCAATTCATTTGCTTTTAGTCTATCAGAACTGGGCGTTAAAAAAGACCAAATATTTGACCATTGATTTGAATGCTTTAAAAGGATCAAATTAATTATTAAAATTAATTTGTTATAGTTCAGGGTATTTCAACAAGGTCAGAACCATAAGTACAAATGCTAATGAGTTTGTTCAGTCATCGCTTGTTCATTTTATTAAGTATATTTAAAAAAACCATGTCAGACAAAAATACGTAAAATTCGTTTCAAGCTTCATTTTTATCTGAGATTAATAAGTAACTAAAACAGATGGTCTGCTTAATGTCCTGCTGCGCAAAATTTTAAATTAGTATTCTAATCATATGATAATTTCCTACTAGTACTGCTATGGGCCGTGTTAAGTAGCTTAGATAAAACATTTTCATGGCTTTGTTAGCACGCATCTGTTGTTTATTGTCATTAGGTTTGGTCAGGTTATGAAAGTCAGATTTACACTTGTTTCTGCAGATATTACGAGACTGGCAGCATAAAGCCTGGAGTCATCGGAGGATCCAAACCCAAAGTCGCCACGCCGAAGGTGGTGGATAAAATAGCGGACTATAAAAGACAGAATCCCACCATGTTCGCCTGGGAGATCCGGGACAGGCTGCTAGCGGAGGGGATCTGTGATAATGACACCGTCCCCAGCGTCTCCTCCATAAACAGGTCAGAAGAACCGAAGCCGTCATTTAACAATAACCAGTGTGTCAATTATTCAGTGACTTGTATTTGGCGTCTCTAATATCATGCGTCAAATTGCCTTAGACATTTTTAACAAAACAAAACATTTATGTGATATTCTTTTGTTGTGTAAATCTGCAATAGGCCTACAATTATTTGACAATAGGCTTGTGTTCTGTCCCGATACTGATCCTACCGAAAGTGCACGAGCTGCGTATGGTTGCTATGGTTACCAGGTGAAAGCAACGTAGCGAGCGTCTGTTTAGCTCAACTCGTAATCGTGGATTTAAACCTTTAAATGAAAAAGAAACCCCATACATTTGAAACATACCTATATTTAAATGAAAAACGAACTAATTTAAGTAACATTTAACA
This sequence comes from Ancherythroculter nigrocauda, assembly GCA_036281575.1. Lineage (NCBI taxonomy): Eukaryota > Metazoa > Chordata > Actinopteri > Cypriniformes > Xenocyprididae > Ancherythroculter > Ancherythroculter nigrocauda. Next base: position 5,055,979 of record VTFQ01000018.1, read on the forward strand.
CTCCTCAATTGGGGCAAACAAGAATAAAACAACCGTATAAACTTTAATCGAGCAGCTTTTTCTTTTTTTTACGCAGTCTGATCGCCATTCATTGAGGTAAAAAAAAAAAAAAAAAAAAGAACGAAAATTATTTACACAGCGTTTAACTATTTGCTTGCTGCTTTTCAACACTATAAAAATGCTGGGTTGTTTCAAACCATGTTTGGGTCAAATATGGACCAACCCAACCGTTGGGTTTAAATTTTTCATTTAAATTTTTGAACCAACGGTTGGGTAAATATGGACAAAAACAACCGTTGGGTTTAAATTTTTAAACCAACGGTTGGGTTTGTCCATATTTCACCGAAACACGGGTTGAAACAACCCAGCGCTTTTTAGAGTAATTTTGAAATAATACATTCTAGTAGTTATCAGGTATTTTGGTTGATATTAGTCTGTTTGTTGTGTCAGTATAGAGGTTTGTTCTGTGGTTTGCCGGTGGTCTTATGTGTGTAATTCAACCCTCTACTCTAAAATACCGCAACAATGACAGACTGAAGCTCTAAAATCTCATCTGACCGAGTGAAAACCGATCAATGAACGCTGATCAGACCTGGTAAAAGAGACACAGAGCTGCTCGATTAGAGTTCATGCCGTTATTAATCGGTTCCTTCTATTTTCCAAAGAAGAAGAAGAAGTAACGAGGCTTTTCATATTTTCATCCCTTTCCAAGAGACTAATATATGGGATAAAGGATGTATTCTCATGCTTATTTGTGTTTACATAATTATTAATCTAGAAAATAAATTCTTAATGAATACGTTTTAATGCTGTGAGTGAAAATGTTATTATATAAGACGGTTTTAATTTTGGTCCCACTTTATATTAGGTGGCCTTAACTACTTAAAAAAAATGGTGCAATGTACTTATTGTGTTCACATTGTGTGTGCTGTATTTTCTACTGAGGTGGGATGGGGGACAGGATTGGTGGTATGGGTAGGTGTAAGGGATGGGTCAACAGTGTAATTATAAATGTAATTACAGAAATTGATTACAGATGTAATTACATGCAGGTTTATATATATATATATATATATATATATATATATATATATATATATATATAAAGTACAATGTATGTAAACAATAACTGCATTGTATCAAAAGTTTCATTTAAGTGTAAGTACATAGTAGTTAAGGCCACCTAAGATAAAGTGGGACCTTATTTTTTAACATTTTTTTCCCCCTCCAACTGGAATGATATCGATAATGCACACCTATAAATTACAATATAGGAAATCTACAGTATGCATAATCCACAATCCAATATGATCCTATTTACATCCTTAAATTGGTGTTTTGGGGTGGTATGTTAGACTTGTGTGGAAAATCAAAACGGTAAAAAGAAGCAGTGAGGCGCTGAACTTTGGTTAAGATTCACTCTTCCATAAAACCAGACTCTGCATTACATTTTAATGAGTCGATGGCGAAGAATAGAGCGCCTCACACAACAGAAGAGAAGGCTAGAAAAAATTCATTTCATGCCTCATGGTCACCTAAAAAGGGCCGTTTGAATGTCTTTTGACATGAACTTGTGAGATAAATGCAAAATGTACGTTAATGTAATTACCGAAGCCCTTAAACGTCTCTAAAGTCTAATTGAATTCAGTCTGGATATTTTGAAACAGGAAACAGGTCTTTGTTTATGAGGAAAATTAAAATATGAATGTGGGTAAAAGACTTTGATGAAGCACAATTTATTCCATCTTTATGTCTGTTTTTATATGTTGATATACTCATGAATGAAGCCCTGTCTGGATCCTTGAATAAGGTTGAAACCAAACTCAGTCTGTTGATAGAACATATAATAATTTGGGAATCATTTCTGAAGTCAGTTTGATGAAATACAAGAAAAGAGTCAGTTTCACCCGCAACCTTTTATTCATTAAAGTGAAATGTTGCTTGTTGCAAAGTTGTGTGCAAACTGAGCACGGCCTGTTGACAGTGAGAGGATGTTCAGACCTCAAGCACTTTTCTTTAACATACATTATTAAGTGTTACAGAGTTCCTGTTGTACTAAAGTGTCTCCACAGCCAACAAGTGACAGCACTGAAACCGCCAGACTTATAAAAACCACCTCGACAGCACTCAATACTATTGATTCACATGTAAAGCATTTTTAATATTTCTTAAGAGGATTTTCAGACACAACCCAGACATTAATTCGCTCTCCCAAATGACTTATTCAATAACAGAAACATAGATTCTGGATAAAGTCTGCAGATTTATTCTCCCCAGGCCATGCGAGAGGGGTCAAACAATGGTTTTAAAGAGAGAAATGAAATATAATATCGATATGTTGTCATTGTTCTTTCCTTTCAAAGCCCCGAGGACACATCCCTAAAGCTGGTGTTTATTTCAGCAGATATCAATATTAGCAGCACGCTCATTTAAATGGAAATACATATGCTCTTTGAATAGTATCCGCGGTCACAGTGTATATTCTAAATATTTTTACAATCAATAATCTTCATGGGGCATGAAATGAAAACTATGCCATGGTTTTTGCATGTATGTTGCATTTGTTTGCTGAAACAGAAGCAGCACTGGTGATGAATAGATCTAAGTTTACAAATGAGCACGACAGCGGGCCCTTTTCCCAAAGTGCCGTTCAGATTAACAGAATCAAATGCTGGCGTAAGCTTGTACACCGCACTGAGCAACTATTGCTTTCCTGTCACATATAATTTATAGCTTTCCATTTGCATCCAGGCACCCATGTGGCTAATTTCGAACTTTTTATCCTAGAGTCTAGATCAATAGAACCTCATCCACACTAGAACCGAGCCTGAGGCTCTCCTCAGGACCGAAACGCACACCGAGAGCGCCGTGAGGACGATTATCGAGGTGAATTGTTGTGATTTCATGCTTTGTTTGCAAGATCACTCAAGGCAAAAGAGCTCAGAGAGCTTTTCGCTATATCTCACCTTAAAGGTACAGCGAGTCTGCTGCTTCTCGCTCGGGTAAACGGGATCTGGACGTCTGCGGTTATCCGTTCTGTCAGATCCCCCCTGCTCGGAGATATATAAAGTAAATCTGAGATTATCAGAGAGAGACAGACAGACTGAGACATTGGCTCTGGAGTTCTATGTGAGTGAACGTACTGTATTTACTGTGCAGGATCATTCGGACGAAGGTTCAGCAACCGTTTCACCCCTCGCCAGATGGGACATCTCTTTCCACCCCAGGACACACTATAGGTAAGATCACATCATTAACTCCAGGGGCCATTTTTGGACCTTTCTGGACAAGGTCAACCCTCCAAATCAAATCAAGGGCCAAACCGTTCTGCTCCGGGGGAAAATAAAAAACAAAATCCCATTCCCTGTTTACTATTTCTTAGTGATTTAATAGAAAGAAGTACACACACTAATCTTTTACTCTTTATAAATCGTATCTGAATCTATAAAACCCGTCAAGTTACGGTAACTCAAACCATGTAAGTTTTAAAACCAATACGTGTGAGTACTGTAAACACACATGTATATTATATTTTAATGTTGGTTTAGTCAATCATTAACTCAACTTAAAAATTTTAAGTTTATTCCACTCATTCAGTTTGAATTCGGGTAACAAATCTAACTAAGTCTTAACAACTATGTACCTACTTAAATGGTTTGAGGAAACCGATTGCCTTAAATGGTTTAAGTTCATCAAACTCAAAGTAATAAAGTTACATAAGAAGTAAAAACTAACATTTGTACAAAGCAATGATGACAGAACAGGAGAGGCAACAGTTAAATCCAAAAACTACTTTAAACCTGCGAATAACAAGGAATGACATTAAATACATTTATACTGTTCCTTTTATTGATAATATAAAATATTAATGAAATAAAATTAATATTATATCAAATAAATATAAATAAATAAATATAAAACATAATTATATATATAAATATATAATGAAATATAAATATTATATATTCAATTTTATATAAATACAAAATAACATATTAATAATAAATATGTTAATAATATTATAACACATACTAATAATATTAATAAATTAATATACATATAATTATTACAATTATTATTTATATATATATATATATATATATATATTATTAATTATTATATTATATATATAAAAAATATAAAGCAGCACAACTGTTTTCAACATTGATAATAATCATAAATGTTTCTTGAGCAGCAAATCAGCATATTAGAATGATTTCTGAAGGATCATGTGACACTGAAGACTGGAGTAATGATGCTGAAAATTCAGCTTTGATCACAGGAATAAATTACACTTTACTATATATTCACATAGAAAACTTTTTTCAAAAGTTTACACTATATTTTTTGTTAAAATACATGCAGCCTTGGTGAGCAGAAGAGACTTCTTTCAAAAACATGAAAACTTAAAAATCATACCGACCACAAACTTTTGAACAGTATACATCTATATAAATATGACATTTTCCATATTTATTTATAATATTCCTAATTTAAAAACAAACTGAAATATATACTATTTTGCTATCTACATTATTTTCTTTAAGATTCAATGCCTTGCAAATCCAGTGAGTTTTACCTCAAAATTGCTCATTGTTGCAACCCAGCAACACCTAAACACACATCCAGACTTAACGAAGAAATATTTACTATTCTTCTTCGCTATTGTAAGTGACAAATCAAATGCACGTAAATCAATCGTGTGCAGACGGTCAAATTTTCTTGCATCCAGTGAAGCTTGAGATGCTCTGAATTCATGCTGGAGATCATGATCATCAGGTTTTGTTCATGTAGCTCCAGTGCTGCTGCTATTCATGCAAAAGAGGCTTCATGTTCGTGTTTTTAGTGTCATCTGTAATGAAACTTCACTAGTGGTCACAAACTTCTGAACCCAGTATATCTTGGAAAACAGCCCAAATGCAAGCGATATAAGATGCAATAAACCTTTCTGTCCTGTAATCAGACTCTGATGTGATGTTATACTCATGGGAAGAAATTTGATCATCTCTCTCTCTCTCTCTCTTTATAGTCCCCAGTACAGCATCTCCTCCTGTCTCCAGTTCTTCCAACGACCCCGTGGGCTCCTACTCCATCAATGGGATTCTGGGAATCCCTCGCTCCAATGGAGAAAAGAGGAAAAGAGATGCTGGTAAGTCTGCGGTTTCTGCTTTTTTTTTTTTTGTGAAGGATATGCAAAATATTTGTGGCCAAAATATAGGCCACAAGGGCTGCAAACAATATAATTCCAACTTTAATTATCAATAATTATTATTATTATTATTATCATTAAATGTATACATTCATAATTATTAATATTTATTTTCGTGTTGAATTTACTACATACAAGATTGTCCTTGAATGTGTAATGATTGGGCGCAGTATTTATCATGTGTGTGATTGTGAGGGAGGCCGAGAGGGTTTTGATGTGGTCATGTGACCCCCACAGGAGCCCCCCCCGTTATTAATCTGCACTGCAGTGATTAAGAGAGCTTCAGTAATTACATGTCAAGATGATGTAGCCAACTAACAAACTCAGTCAAACAAGAACGACAGTCTTAAGAGGACATTTAGCTCAAGGACCTCTCTCTCTCTCTCTCTCTCTCTCTCTCTCTCTTTCTGTACTGCTTACTTCACTTTGCAGCTTTTTCTGACCAGCAATCACACATCTACAATCAGACTGCTTTTCCTTTTATGGGGAAGGATTTCTGTCCATACAAAAGTATAAATATTATTTTATAGAATAGATTTTCAAATTTGCTACTGTTCAAAATTTTGTTTATTGTTTATTATTATTATTAATAATAATAATACCTTTTTTTTATTCAGTAAGAACACATTTAACTGATTAAAAGTGACACTAAAGACATTTATAATGTTACAAAAATTCCATTTCAAATAAATGCTGTTCTTTCAAACTTTCTATTCATTAAAGAATCCTGAAAATAAAATGTTCCACAAATATGAAGCAGTTTCCAACATTGATAATAATAATAATAAATGTTTCTTGAGCAGCAAATCATCATATTAGAATGATTTCTGAAGGATCATGTGACACTGAAGACTGGAGTAATGATGCTGAAAATTCAGCTTTGATCACAGGAATAAATTACAGTTTATAATAAATTGCAATGGAAACCAGTTATTCTGTAATAATAATAATAATAATAATTGTAATACTATCTCAAAATATTACTGTTTCTACTGTATTTTTGATCAAATAAATGCAGCATTGGTGAGCAGAAGAGACTTCTTTTTAAAACATTTTTAAAAAATCTTTCCGATCCCAAAATTTTGAACAGTAGTGTATATATAAAATGTTTTCAATAATATTTTGGAATGTATATTATTATTATTAATGAATATACAAAATATTATTCTATATCATATACATTTAGTACATATATATTTACTTTATTTTACTTTTCATTTTATTTTTAATTTTTTTAATTTAATTTTATTTATTTATTTTATTATTATTTTAGTTTACTTTAAATAATTTATCAATTTATTATTATTATTATTATTATTATTATTTATGCTGCCTGGCAAATCCAGTGATTAGTTTTTTAATTCTGGCAATGCATTACCTGCAAAAACACAGATTAACTGCTAAAGATCTTTGTGTCTTAACTTACAGAAGTTGTGTGAAACAGTGCAATCAGTTTACAGCTTGTGCACAATATGCCCACAAATGTACAGTTTGTTTTCATTTGGAATGGCATGTGAGACCGAGACCATCATGCAATGGGGTCTCTCTCCTATAAAAAGTGAATGAGATAAATGCACTTACATATTTCCCTGTCTGCTGACTTTGAAGACACAGCTCACAATCTTCTCTAGTGCTGGTTCTGCATGCGGTGTGCATTCTTGTGGTTATCATGAGATCATTTTCCTGTGGGTATAGAGAGATTTTACTATGGTAATAGGTGATTAACTAAAAAATAAAGCAATGACAGCAGCATGCAGGTGATGTGCCAACCGTGCAACTGCCATTTCTTGTTTCGCATTCAGTGCCCACGTGATCCACCGCACACAGAACGCGTCCTTCTTGTGATTAGAGCGCGGTACACTTGCAGTCATTTGTGTTGCATTGGGGTTCATTGGTTTTCTTGCTGTCAGACGCTGCAAGGGCGCAGGGGTGACATCAGCAGAGGAGGAAATGATGGCAGACTTCAGATCTTGTGTCTGTGTGTGCGTGTCTTTAAGATGATTGACTGTTTTGGGGGCTGTTCTCTGGCCCAAATGATCCTCTTGATGCGTGGCCATTTTCTTGATTTAAGCGCTGGGGATGAAGAGGTGGAGGAGAGAGAAAGAGGAGAGGAGGAGGGCAGTGTATGTTATGTATAACTTCACAAACGTTCATGTGATGCACACACACACACACACACACAGCTCACGGACTGTAGACACCTGGAATCCAGAATAGGTGTACTTTATCTTTGCCAGACGAACCTGCAGCCACACATGCGCGCACACACACACACACACACACACACACACACACACACACACACACACACACACACACACACACACACACACACACACAGTTGCCTGATAACGATGCTTTTAAAACAACGTCTTCCCTGCAGCAAAATGTAGAATATAAAATCCCATAATACCCTGAAAAAAAGAGATTTTTTAGTTGTACACAAAACAAACATTATTGGTGTACATTTAAAAATAATAATAATAAAATATATATATATATATATATATATATATTTTTTTTTTTTTTTTTTTTTTTTTTTTTAATGTCCACAGCATATATATATATATATATAAACACTATTTCAGTATTTCTACTTCAAAATTTCATGTTTACGTGCTATTTATTTGTGATTATTTGTGAAATTTACTAGCAATTTTTGACCAAATTGTTACGCTTTAAACAAATGAGTAAATAAGTAATTTTTTAGTAAATAATTACAAAGAAATAGCAAGTAACATTGAATTAAACATTAAATTTTGAAGTAGAAAAACTCAAATAGCATTTTCTTGTAAAACATACTCCAATAATCTTTTTATCATTTAATTTAAAACTTCAATTTTTTTTGTTGTCAAAAACAGTGCAATTTACAGTGCATTTAACTTCCATAATGTGATGTATTTTTCCTAGTTTTCACTTTATGGAGGTAAAATGCACTGTAAATACTTAGGATTTACTTTGCAACAGTTTTCACTCAGAAACTCCTAATACATTTCATAAATAAAATTACAAAGGAACAGCAATTATCACAGAATTAAATATGGCATTTTGAAGTAGAAAGACCATAAAAACGTTCTCCAAAAATCATTTTATACAGTGCATTTTACTCTGATAATGTGATGTTTTTTTCCTTGTCAAACAGGAAAACACATGCATGAATGTGCATTAAGAAAGTAGTCAATTTTCACTGGGTGCATTGAACAGTTTCTTAAATCACCAAACAAACACAAACAACTATTTTCTTAGAAAACCACTGTGCTTTTTTAAACGGTGCGCTGTCAGATGCAACATAATAGATCTCAGTGGTAAAAGCAGTGTGTTTTTTGTGCCCCGGTTGTGGCGGCACGCATGCCAAGAGAGGCAAACAGCTTCTTACAGTACGTTTGGAGTCAGCAGCGGCCTCAGACGCAGGGCCCATTACGAGCCGAGCAGAGAGATAATGCGCTGTGACACGCGTTATGTACACGGCGGAGCTGAGAGAGCAGGCCGCGGGGACACAGGTGTCACACCAGCCATTAATCTGACAGCGCTACTGTATTACTGCAAATTAAAAGTAGCACGATACAGAGAGAGAGAGAGAGAGAGAGACAGCAATAGTATCCACACGGACTCTGGCTGTCTGAGCTGCGAAGCTGCAAGTGACATTTAAGAGAATTTGCAATTCCGCCGAGAAAAGCTATTACGGCACAAATTAACATCTAACATCCACACATCCCAGCACCCCCCTCTACAGCTGTCTCATAAGAGCAGACCATTAAAAAGATGAGAGCAGTTTTATGCCGGCCAACCCAAGACACCACTGGTGCTGTGCAGTTTATGCTCAAATTGTGCTTACGTTTTAACATTAACCTGACTGTCTTGTGTTTATGCATGTTTAATTTTTAGTTGTAAAATTCCACTTTGCAATGATTATTGCCATGAACATGATGGCTTGGATTTCATATACTGTAGAGAATCCTATAAATAAGATATTAAAGAGGTCCTTGATTATGATTTCAGTTTTAACTTTAGTTAGTGTGTAATGTTGCTGTTTGAGCATAAACAACATCTGCAAAGTTACGACGCTCAAAGTTCAATGCAAAGGAGATATTTTCTTTTTAAGAAATCGCTGTTTAAGGACTACAACAAACAGCTACAACGAGCTTCTTCCCAGGTTAGTGACATCACAAACCCTAAAATTTACATGTTGGGCTGCTTTAGAGAAGAGTTGTTGTAGTAGAGTGTTGTTGACATGCCGTCATTTTACGCCGGACTGCTTCACAAACGAGGGTCAATTCAACACAAAAGATGAACATGACGGCACATGCTAGTGGATGAGTTGAATCAACTCCACAGCAACTACATCAATTTATCCACTAACCATTCAGAAACGTCTAAAAGTTGTAACTTCTTCCTGAGTCTCTCCATCAGTGTCGACTCCGGTTTGAACAATGTAAGGCTGAACACCGTTACTGACAATCCTCATTTTGGCTGCGTGAGATTCTCCAGCTTTGTTGTTGTTGAGCTGTTAAAGCTCCGCCCTCTTCTGGAAAGGGGGCGGGAGCAGCAGCTCATTTGCATTTAAAGGGACACACACAAAAACGGCGTGTTTTTGCTCACACCCAAATAGGGGCAAATTTGACAAGCTATAATAAATGATCTGTGAGGTATTTTGAGCTGAAACTTCACAGACACATTCAGAGACTTATATTACATCTTATAAAAGGGGCATTATAGGTCTCCTTTAACAAATAAACAACTAAAAAAAACCCGAAATGCATTAATATGTCCGTCAAATAGATGCTTATAATACCACATTACGACAATAATAATTAATTGTAGAAAGAATAACTGTGAAAAGACATTATTTTAATGAAAACTATGGTTATCATGGTAAATTTGATTATGGACATGCACTACAATTTTCCAAAACATTATTCTAATGTTATTTCCAAAATTTGCTCTCTTTTTTTCTAAGTGTATATTAGTTTTATTTTTCTACATATGATATTTTACCCTCCAAAATCCATATAAACTAAATGTAATACACTATCGTAGTACACTAAATGTGTTTGATGCAAGGTGACGAAACCAGAACAGTCCTGTTATTAGAAAAAAATCTGTAAGTACACTTTGTTCATTGTAACAGGAGAGGTAAAATTCACATACTGTCCATCCTAATTAAGTATGCAAGATGAAAATTAACATGCCCATTGAAAACAGCATGCTAAAGGATCTGGATCATATAACCTTTCTGGTGGTACAAACGTTTTAGGCCAACAATAATCCACTGGAAGAGGAAAACTTTGCTTTTTTTCATATTTAAAAGTGAGGCTGAAACTTAGAGAGCATGTAATAAATTTCTCTAGATGCTAACATGCAAACGGTACATGAAAGTGTCTTTATCCCTGCATACGGTCTCAAAATATGGGAAGTACACACTTCAATATAGTATAAGTATGCAAATTGGTACCAGCCCTAGTTTGCTTTCATACATTAAACAGTTTTGGATCTGTGTCAGTTCTGCGCTTGAAAGTCATGTAAAATCTGGGTCTTAAAGCGAAACGTGAAAATCTCTAGTGCAGACACAGTATTTCTCTCTCTCTTTCCCATGGGGTCAGGGCCTGTGGGTGTGAATCCTGCGGTGTTATGGAGTTGCTTATCTGCTCTGATAGAGCGGGCTCCCTCGTTACCTCAGTCTTAATACTGACTCACGTCAAAAGGAATCCGCTCCACTCAGTCGCAGATCAATACCACAGCAGCAGGGCAGCACACATCGCAACTGTGCAGCAGCGCCTCAAAGCCGGTGCCAGAGGCTCCAGGTGAAAGGCATTACATAAGCACGAGTGGGACAAAACACTGAATCATTGTGTGACAGAAGAAAGAAACTCAGCTGCGCACTTTACTTTGGTAACTTAATAGACAGAAGAAATAGAGCAAAAGTTGAGAGTAAAGCAGAAGTAAATGCAAAAATTCTGTCATTTACTCACCAATTGCATGTTGTTGCAAATGTGTTTGTCTTTATTCTTTGAGACACAAAACGCAATATATCGCCATAATAGAGACTGCGCTCAAGTATCTTAATAGTAGTCAATATGACTTGCATGCTATATTAAGACATATGAAATCTCATTTGCACTTCTGCATATGTGGACCAATTAGATTTGAAAGCTGCTGTAGAAGATTTCTAGCCAATAATTGTTGGGTCTGATTCTTCTCGCTCTTTACTTTTATACTATTTTTGTTCAGTTTTTGCTATATATATATATCTATTGTTTCAGTTCATTGGATTTATCTGTAATGTAAAGATGTTGGTTTCCTGGTCGCAGTAAGAGTCATGTGTGGATTCAGTAGTCGATTTTCTCTAAGCAGTTGAAGCGTTACGTTCATTGCTCCTGCCAAAACGCCACAGCAAGCCGGAGCAGTAATGGGCGCACATGTGCGTGTTGCTCATCCAGTGAGTGGGAAGCTGTTGTCACTGGTGTGAATGACAAATGCAGTTGTATTGATCAGGTTTGTGGCCCAGGCTCCCTAATGGCACCTAATTAATGACTTCATTTGCCCCTGCGCCCGATACAGCAAATACCCACTCCACCTCAAGGACCCCCATGGGAGCTGTCCAAACAGAGCGCCTGCTCAGAAACATGCAGCTTTAACAGGCTGAAGTGGGAAAAACACATGGCTAAGTCAAGCATCACTATTACTATTGCTCAAAGAACTGAAGGTGAACTCTTGTGTTTTTTGAACACCTTAGCAACTGTCTTTGCAAACAGCCTAGAAACAAAATTCAATACCATAGCAACCACAAAGAACACCCTAGCAACAGCATAGCAATGCCCTAAGAACTATCTAGATCGCCCACTCAATCATATATGTAACAATGCATTAACCACAAAACATCATAGCAATCACATAGTAACATGTTAACAACCACCCAGAACACCCTACAAGCGTCATAACAATGCCCTAGAAACTATATTTAGAACAGCATAGCAACACCCTAACAACCGCCTAGATCACTTAATCATATAGCAATACATTGCCCAGTAAATACCCTAGCAATCACATAGCTACAGATAAACAACCACACAGAACATCCTATAAACAACACAACGCCCTAGCAACTATTCTGACCACCCTAGCCTAGCAACAGCATAGCAACACCCTAACAACCACCAAGATCACCTAATCAATTGTATAGCAATGCATTGCCCACTATATACCCTAGTAATCACATAGCAACAGATAAACAATCACCCAGAACACCCTATAAACAACATGATGCCCTAGTAACTATTCAGAACACCCTAGCAATAGCATAGCAACATCCTAACAACCACCTAGATCACCAATTCAGTGCCCACTAAATACCCTAGCAATAACATAAAACTACCCTGAACACTCTGCATACAGTATAACAACGCCCTAGAAACTATTCTAGCAATAGCATAGCAACACCCTAACAACCACCTAGATCACCTAATCAATTGTATAGCAATTCAGTGCCCACTAAATACCCTAGCAATAACATAAAACTACCCTGAACACTCTACATACAGTATAACAACACCCTAGAAACTATTCAGAACACCCTAGCAACAGCATAGCAACACCCTATCAATCGCCTAGATCACCTAATTAATCGTATAGCAATGCATTGCCCATTAAATACTGTAGTAATTACATAGCAACAGCTAAACAACCACCCAGAACACCCTACAAATGACATAATGCCCTAGCAACTATTCAGAACACCCTAGAAACAGCATAGCAACACCCTAACAACCGCATAGATCACCTAATTAATCGTATAGTAATGCACTGCCCACTAAATAGCCAACATATCATCATGTTAAAACTACCATGAACACTCTACAAACAGCATAATAACCCTAGCAACTATTCAGAACACCCTAGCAACAGCATAGCAACGCCCTAACAACCACCCAGATCACCCAAATCAATCATACAGCAATATATTCCCTACTAAATACCCTAGCAATAACATAGCATCAGGTTAACAACCACCCAGAACACCGTAGAAACAAGATAACAATGCCTTAGCAACTATTCCGAACACCCTAGCAACAACATAACAATGTACTAAAAAACACTCAGAATCCTATAGTAACTTAACCGTAATAACCTCAGCAACCATCCACAGAATTTTAGCGTTGTAGTGTCAGTTTTGCAAGCTTCAGAAAAATCTACTTGGATACACACACAGAGCAAGTGTCCAGAGTATGTGTGTGAAAACCCGCGCTGTGCAGAAAGAAAAGGTCACCGTGACAAGCGCAGTGGTAATAACCAGCTGAAATGGTGCCATCAGACAGACATGATTGATCAATTGAATTCAGCGGCAGTGAAAAATGTGCGATCAAGAAGAGTATTACCGACACGATGAGCTGGGACAGGATACTCATCAAGACTTCATTCCAGCCTGAGCCTCTATCACTCCATCCATCCATCCCTCTTTCTTTTGCTTTCATCCCCTCTGCATTTATCCTTTCATCTCTCTTCTCACTGATTCTTGAGCAAAACAGGCTATAAAATGGGATTTTTATTTAAAAACATGTTCAATTATATTCATTTGTTTATATCGTTTAAACAACCCAATCGCTGGGTTTGTCCATTTTTAACCCAGCATTTTTTAGAGTGAATAGAGCAGCTTTGGGGTGTGTTGGAATTAATTATTAAATAATATTTTATTATAAACATTTTATCCCATGTGTCAAAACTAAGAGTTCTTATTTTTCTCAGGTCATCTTTCTAACTCTCATCCACTCTCTCTCTAAGTTGGGTCAATCAATACAGGCAGAGCATGTCATACATCACGGTGCCTGTGGGCCGCACCGAGAACATAATATGCTGCGAATGCAGAGTGACAGATTTGTAAGGGAGACACGACTTCCCAGAGAAGGCAGGATGTGAAGATATTTAAAGGAGCTCTAAAGCAGTTTGGCAGGGTGAAAAGGAGAGGAGAAAGAGAGGGAGGAAGGTGTGAGAGAGTCTTTTACTCAGCACAAGGGTAATCAGGTCAGAGGAAAACCAAGAGAAAGTGATGCTGTGTTTGTGGAGCGTTGTTTAACCGGTAAAGAGATTGAACTATAATAGAGGTTTTCTTCAAGTGTGTGTCAGGTTCAGAGTAAAGAGGTTTTGGTGAAATCAAATCAGCCTTGCACACGCCTGGAGAAAAGAGGAGAGATGAGCGTGCAATGCAGTGTGCATGTAAACACACATTCAGCTAATACGCATGTAGGGTTTTTGGGGGGCTGAAAAATCAATTTAAAATTATTTATATATTAAATAACCATGTAGTTAAATTAATAGAACATTAATGAAAGGTACTTAATCCCAGTAGATTTACTTGGACACAAACCATAAAATCTGATTATTTGGAACAAATCAATAACTTTGACATATTAATATTCTGTCATGCTTGAGTTTTTACATTTATCTATTTCCCTTCCAACAGATTATGATATAGAAATATTTTCCTATTTTAACTTTACTTTTGTATATATTACAAAAATATTCCTGGCTTTAAATTAATTTAATAATTTCTGACAGCATAGATTCATTCTTAGACTAGCCATGTCTGTGTAAAGTTATATCGAGCTGCGGTTATGACCATCTGAACTGGATAAACCTAGTAACTTTTGCAAGATACATGCAAACATATGTTGTTTACTCCCATGACCAAAGATGGCAGATTTCAAATTACTGTCATTGAGATCTTCATGTAGACCTAACGCTAAAAAGACAATTTAAAGTGCCTCTATTGTGATTTTTTCGAGTATTAACTTTCATGTAGTGAGTAATATAGCTGTTTGTGAATGTAAAAGGTCTGCAAAGTTTTAAAGATCAAAGTGCATGACAAATAAAGGTGTCTCCTAAAAGAAAGAATTGATTCTGAACTCCCGAAACCAGTCGTCAACAATTCCAGTCTCATTTCTGTAACATACCTGTGGTCAAATAACATATGTTTTTGTGCTAAAGAATATAAGTTCTTTAACAAAAATATAAGTTGCAAATTTCCGTTTTGTGTGCGTCCCTTTAAATGCAAATGAGCTGCTGCTCCTGGCCCCCTTTCCAGAAGTGATGTCACCAACCCAGGAAGAAGCTCATTGTAGTCCCTACCAGCTGTTTGTTGTAGTCCTTAGAAAGCTCCCTTTGCATTGAACTTTAAGCACCGTAACGTTGCAGATGTTGTTTATGTTCAAACAGCAACATTACACACTAACTAAAGTTAAAAAAGTGATAATCAAGGACCCCTTTAAATTATTTTATCTACAAAATATAGAGCTTATCTTGTGTTTAATCTACTTGAGCTTCCCATTCAAAGCACAGAAAAACAGAGAGTTTGCTTTCGTAGAGGAAAACTCAAATGACCTGAAATGTTACCTTCTCTCATTTGACTCATTTAGATTTTAGAATATTCTTAACATCAAGTGGTTGTTGTAGAATGTTGCTCTCTCACCCCAGAGGAGTAGAAAGCAGTTTCTTCTGTGTCTGTAGATGGTTCTGAGGGTTCAGCGCAGAGCAGTGATTCTCAGGGCAGCGTGGAGAGCCTGAGGAAACATCTGCGAGCCGATGCCTTCACACAGCAGCAGTTAGAGGCCCTGGACCGAGTGTTCGAGAGGCCGGCATTCCCCGACGTCTTTCCCACTTCTGAACACGTCAAACCGGAGCAGGTGAGTGACGTTACCCTCTGTGCTCTCTGTGTGCTGCTGCAACTAAACATATTGATATTTAGACCTATTTATACAAAAATACAGTGGCAGTCAGAATTGCGAGTTATAAAGTCAGAATTGCTTAAAATAAAGTCAAAATTGCGAGTTATTAAGTCAGAATTGTGTGATAAAGTCAGAATTGTGTGATATAAAGTCAGAATTGTGTGATAAAGTCAGAATTGTGTTATAAAGTCAGAATTGTGTGATATAAAGTCAGAATTGTGTGATAAAGTCAGAATTGTGTGATATAAAGTCAGAATTGTGTGATATAAAGTCAGAATTGCGAGATATAAAGTCAGAATTGTGTTATAAAGTCAGAATTGTGTGATATAAAGTCAGAATTGAGTTATAAAGTCAGAATTGTGTGATAAAGTCAGAATTGTGTGATATAAAGTCACAATTGCGAGTTATAAAGTCAGAATTGTGTGATAAAGTCAGAATTGTGTAATATAAAGTCACAATTGTGTGTTATAAAGTCACAATTGCGAGTTATAAAGTCACAATTGTGTGTTATAAAGTCACAATTGCGAGTTATAAAGTCAGAATTGTGAGATATAAAGTCAGAATTGCGAGTTATAAAGTCACAATTGTGTGATATAAAGTCAGAATTGCGAGTTATAAAGTCAGAATTGTGTTATAAAGTCAGATTTGTGTGTTATAAAGTCATAATTTAGAGTTATAAAGTCAGATTTGAGAGATAAAGTCACAATTGTGTGTTATAAAGTCAGATTTGTGTTATAAAGTCATAATTTAGAGTTATAAAGTCAGAATTGTGTGATATAAAGTCACAATTGCGAGTTATAAAGTCAGAATTGTGTTATAAAGTCAGATTTGTGTGTTATAAAGTCATAATTTAGAGTTATAAAGTCAGATTTGAGAGATAAAGTCACAATTGTGTGTTATAAAGTCAGATTTGTGTGTTATAAAGTCATAATTTAGAGTTATAAAGTCAGAATTGTGTGATATAAAGTCACAATTGCGAGTTATAAAGTCAGAATTGTGTTATAAAGTCAGAATTGCGTGATATACAGTCAGAATTATGAGTTATAGTCAGAATTGCATGATAAAAACTCACAATTGCAAGGAAAATGTCAGAATCGCAACTATATCTCTCAATTCTGACTTTATAATTCGCAATTGCGAGTTTAAATCTCACAATTCTAAGAAAAAGTAAGAATTGTGAGATAAAAAGTCCCAATTCTCTTTTTTATTTAGTGGCAGAAACAAGCTTCCATAGGTATCACATACTAATACCATGATATTATATGTGTGTGTGTACTACAGTATTTTATTTTATATTTATTTTAAATCAATTTCGGTTTTATTTCTATGTCTGGTTGTGTGTGTGTGTGTGTGTAGATATGTGTTGTTTATCAGTAATTTGCTAGCGTTGCAGTGATGCATTGAGGATCAAAGAGCAGAACTCCCTCGGTTTATTGATTTTCTGATGGAAATAAAAATACATTCTTAGGAAAAACAACATGAGATGAGCTACTGCCCACTCACTGACCATAGATAACATGAGCACATGAGAAATGATGTCATTTCCTGTAAGGTTCCTTCAGAGCTGTTTACAAAATCTAAATGTGGCAAAACACTCACAAAAGAACAATGTTAGCAATTAACACACACACACAAACAGCACCATATGAAACCCTTTATGTACAATTTTGTATTAAAAGTGTTGGATTTATTATAATGGATAACCTTTATTTACTTTCATTAGACTACTAAACAACAAGTGACGATTAATTTCTCTCCCCGAAAGAGCGAGTCGCAGCCATAAAGCAAAGGGAACAGCCTAATTGAGTTCATTTTAATTTGGGTGCGATCGGGAGACATTACTCCAGCGATTAATCAGGCCGACAGCACTCACCTCCAGAAGAAGGCCTAATTTGCAGCTAATTACAAAACTGATTTTCACTGCAAGATCAATACCGAAATGAATTGGAAATGACTCGCAATCACAAAGGCCGTCAAAGAGGGTATTAAAAAGGAGGAAAAAAAGACGAAGGAAACACGGAAAGCCTTTGAAGGAAAAATGGACGAACGGAACGCTCTAGAAAAATCAGTTTTAATTTAAAGCAATATTAATCAGACTATTTTCTCCCTTCATAGACCTTTTTTTTCCTCCTTCACAATACCAGACCACCGTTCTATTTCTGTCTCTTTCTCTCTATGTCGGGCTATTAGTATTAGTGGCTTTGTTCCAAAACTAAGCCTTGCTGTCTATTGCCTGCTCAGGTGGAGTTTGGAACACTTTTAGTGTTTACAATTTAGTGTATCAAACAAATAGCACACTTCATGTGAAGTGCACATAACTCGATTCAGTGTTGTTTTTTATTTCTCCATGGATATATATTTTTTGTTGTTGAATATACTGTTTACATTTTTAAATAAGTCACATTACGAAAGTACAATGTGTTTTGAATCACGTATATATATATATATATATATATATATATATATATATATCAACTGACTGGCTTCTTTCCTGTATGATTCGAGTCTCTTAAGACCTTAGAAGTACATGATTTATGCACTTATACAACTTTTGACCTCCTAACTGAACTCCTTTCCACAAATTGATCATAGAAATAAAAACAGTATAAATAAAAATGAATAACAGTTCTCTTAGTCTTATTTAGTGCAAACAATACTATAAGTGCAACCATAATCAAAGTACTCTCTCAATATTCAAAGTGCAAAAAGAGACCAAATTTTTCTTTGAACATGATGCAGAGCTGAGAGAAGCTTACAACTATACAACCCAGCCTAAGATAGCTTTCATATTGGGAGATATTTGCATGCATCAGAGAGCTGCTTTCAAACTGCGGGGTATTGAAATCGCGTTTGAATGCACGCTCGCGTTTTACTTTCGCTTTCAATTTTGCGATCACGGGTGCTGTGTGAATAGGGAGCACTGGTGCTGAGCGCGCATTCTGTAAGATCAGACATTTGTCAGGCGCTTTTAGGCTCTGTTGTGCAACAAATCCACAAGACAGCTTTTCGCCTCAACGAGAAATCTCGTCTTTTTGATCTCGATAGAATTGAATCTCGTTACACCCCTAATATATATATATATATATATATATATATACAGTGGCATGAAAAAGTATGTGAACCCCTTGCAGAATCTGTGAAAATGAGAATTATTTTAATAAAATAAGAGGGATAATAAAAAATGCATGTTATTTTTTGTTTAGTACTGTCCTGAGTAAGATATTTTACATAAAATATGTTTGCATTTAGTTCACAAGATAAAACAATAGCTGAATTTATTAAAATAACCCCATTCATAAGTATGTGAAGCATTGATTCTCAATACTGTGTGTGGTTACCTGATGATCTACGACTGTTTTTGTGTTTTGTGATGGTTGTTCATGAGTCTCTTGTTTGTCCTGAGCACTTAAACTGAGCTCTGTTCTTCAGAAAAATCCTCCAGCTCCTGCAGATTCATCAGTTTTCAAGCATTTTTGCATATTTAAACCCTTTCCAGCAGTGACTGTAGGATTTTGAGATCCGTCTTTTCACACTGAGGACAATTGAGGGACTCAAACTCAACTATTAAAAAAAGTTCAAACATTCACTGATGCTCCAGAAGGAAACACGATGCATTAAGAGCCGGGGTGTGAAAACTTTTGAATTCAAATATCAAGGTAAATTGTACTTAATTTTTCTGCCGGGAAACATGCAAGTATCTTCTGTTGCGTCCGAAGGGCAGTACTAAATGAAAAACAATGATATTTAAACAAAATAAGAAAAATTGTGACATCTTCATCCTGTTCAAAAGTTTTCACCCCCCGACTCTCAATGCATCATGTTTCCTTCTGGAGCATCAGTGAATGTTTGAACCTTTTTTAATAGTTGTGTTTGAGTCCCTCAATCATCCTCAGTGTGAAAAGATGAATCTCAAAATCATAGTCACTGTTGGAAAGGGTTCAAATATGCAAAAATGCTTGAAAACTGATGAATCTGCAGGAGCTGGAGGATTTTTCTGAAGAACAGAGCTCAGTTTAACTGCTCAGGACAAACAAGAGACTCATGAACAACCATCACAAAACACAAAAACAGTTGTGGATCATCAGGTAACCACACACAGTATTGAGAATCAATGCTTCACATACTTATGAATGGGTTATTTTAATAAATTCAGCTATTGTTTTGTCTTGTGAACTAAATGCAAACATCTTTTATGTAAAATATCTTACTTAAATAACATGCATTTTTTATTATTAAAATAATTCTCATTTTCACAGATTCTGCAAGGGGTTCACATACTTTTTCATGCCACTGTATATATATACACTTCACTGAGCTCATTGCAGAGCATGTATATATATCTGCCTTCAAATTTGGCCAAAAGAATGCATCTTAACTTTTGGAGCAGCCTTTGCTTTCCGGAGCATGCCTTTGATGTCTAAAGCGCTGCCTACATAGGCAGCTCACTAGGTTTTGGAACAAAGCCAGTGTTTTGGTTGTGTTTAGAGGCATTAAAAAGCCATTCTGGAGATGCTAAATGTGACAGGCTCTCCTCCCACACTTCTGCCAGCCATGTGCTCATCCTTTTCATTCTCCCCTCCATCTGCATGAGAAAAGCCCTGTTCTGCTCCACGACCTCCACCGAAAAGAGCCAAACATCAGGCAGGGCCGCCACAAACAGTTGTAGCCCACAATTAGAGTTTATCTGTGATAGAGACAGACATGGCTGGGGTCAGGGGCCTCCCCTGTGACACACACACACACACACACACACACACACACACTCAACATGCAGACGCCGGAAGTCTCATCTCATTAAATAACAAAAGAGTTTAAGAAAAAAATCCTCCCCATCTGCTGACACGGTCTGAGGAGCATGTCTGTGATGGAAGGGGGTTGTGAAAATCATAAATCTTATCAATGTCATTTCTGAAGGCCTTCGAACTAGCAAATGCTAAAACTTCACAATGATCTTATTTATAAAATGAAGTGAACTAATCAGTAAGGCCTTCATTTAAATTCATAACAACAGCATATATCATCATTTTTAGTCTCAGAAATTGTATTTTGCCCATGGGAAATGCAACCGTCTCCAATGATGGCTTCTTGCAAAATGATTTTATCCCCTATTTTATAAGACAGAAAGGATTCTGACAAATATTCTAGGATGCTGTGAGAGTTATTATCATTAACTAAAACTATTAAAAACATTTTTGTTAATTGAAATAAAGCTGAAATAAATAAAAATAAAAATATTAGATGAACAATTCGAAATGTTGTCTTGTCAAATGACTGAAATACGTTTATATAGACATATTATATATAACAAATAACAATTCAAGACAGAAGAATATTAAGAGGGAAAAAGCATACCATAAGTTGAGTGAGTTTTTAGTTTGATCTGAAAGAGGGAAAAACATTCATTAACAGAGGAAATTGTTTGAATGTCTGTCAGTAACGTAATAAAGGCTTGTACATACAGTGTTTGGGTTGAGCGATGTTGACACCATCTTGATGTTCTTGATCTGCAGGCGAGTGAGTACAGCCTCCCTGCATTAAACGCAGGCCTGGACGAAGTCAAGCCCAGTTTATCCTCCAGCACGACCTCTGACCTGGGCGCCAGCGTGTCACAGAGCTACCCTGTAGGTAAGATCACATGATCCATGTCACCAACCTTAATGACAGTTTACCCCTCATTAAGCTCAAATGGCTAATTAAAGGGGACCTATTATGCTTTTTAACATGTTCATCTTTCTTTAGTGTGTAATGTTGCTGTTTGAGCTTGAAAAAGCTCTCCAAAGTCCCTCCAGCGGGAGTAATTCTCTATATCAGTGTCACTGTTTCCTGAAACGCCTCCATTGTAGTCTTGAGTTTTCTTCCGGTCACAATATTTCTCGTATTTTGCAAAATAAAGGGGCGGGGCCTGGTTGAGTTAGTAGCGTGTTGAAACTCGTGGTTATGGTAAGGGGCGGGACATTTCCCAAACATGCTAGAAGCGCTTGACCAATCACAACGACCAATCAGAGCACATTGTGCTTTTCAGAAGGAGGGGCTTCATAGAGACAGGAACTAAACAGAGTGTTACTGACAGACTAGAAAGAGAGCAGTTGCAACAATGAAAAGTAATGTGTTTTTAACATTCAAGCATGAAAACCTACTCTAGTAGACCCAAAAAAGGCTTTGAAAAAGGGCATAATAGGTCCCCTTTAATTTATGAAGAATACAAATTCTCATCCTGCGGACTTGTCATAACTAAATGCATTTAAAAATGAGATAAACTGGTCAATCTGAGGGTTTGTGCTCAGATTTGACTATGCTGGTCTTTGCAATATACAAAAAGCAATAATAACTTGCTCCACTTCTGAAATGGCTTTGCTTTTTGGCCAGTTGCTTTTATAGACCTATTAATGTTCACCAATAGTCAATTTTAGTCATTTATTTAGGCAACTGTTACTGAAGCCTTTCTAAAATCTAAAGTAAAGCCAGTGTCTATATATTGCAATTGAATATAAATATTGAATATGATTGGAAGTGAAATTGAACTCTGCTGCTATGTGTAAATCATGTTTTATTTACATGCATGTATTCTCGTAGTGATGTTGGTCTTATAACGGACATAATTAAACCAACTTCAGACTAACGAGCTGTTGCACAGAGGATGTTTGTTCCTTAACTGCTCCATCACAGAGCTGAGCTTCAAAACGATACCAAATATTAACATTTACATAAACAAATTCATCATTTGCTCATGGCAGACAGGGAATGTGGGGTATTTGTTTCTCTGTATCTCTGTCTCTCTCTCACTCGCTTGCTAGCGTGCTCTTGTTAATAATAAATGATGGGACAGTTAATTAAAACGTAGTGTTCTTGTTGTGCCAGTTATTAATGTGAAATGTGTGAAGTTTACTGACAGTTTTACGATCATCTTCAGGTCAAAGATAAATATACACCGCTTTTATTAAAATTCACATAATTATGTGGAAGCCATTATGGCCATTACTGTGTTTGTGTGTTTGGCTGGTGACAGAAAGCAATAGAGAGAGAGATAGAAAATGTGAGTTTATAGTTGACAGACTGATTATCTGTTTCATGGCAGTTTCAAATCACAACAGATTTGTGTGTCGTTCGTATTAATCAAGTATGAATATAATAAGCATGCTAATCTGTCGTAATTTAATCACCTTCATGACCCTCAAACTACACCCATATGACTTTCTTTCTTCTGTGGAACACAAAAAGAGATTTTAGTAAGAATATGCATAGTCTTTTCTATATCCCATATTAGTCTTAAAAAAAAAAAAAAGACAAAACCGCCCAAAGCACATTAAAAGTAGTGACTATAATGCACAAGTATGGAACAAACTGGTTGAATTATCGCTAAATATGAATGTATTCCTGTTTAAACATGCATGATAAACTTGCCAAATAGAACCAAAACAAAAATATTTAAATGATTTCCAATGGTTAGGCTGAGATCCAGTGTTCAGCTGAATAGTTTCTTTAACGGAAAAGAAACACAGATTACGCTCATCCTTAAAATGTTTTCCAACCCCAATTAAAATGCCCACAGTTATTGATCTTGTTGATTTTATGCAAGGAAATTTGCATAATCTATTAAAAATGAATGATTCATGAAGCAGTCTGTGCCAGAGGAGATGTGAGTTCTTGGTAAACTGTGAATACCTCACAGATAGACATCTTTTAAGTCCTTGGCTTGTCCTATTAAAAACGAATCAATCAACCAACTATTATATATATATATATATATATATATATATATTTGTATGTATTACATGCACACTAAAATATTGTCCAGTTATATGGAAAAAACTACTGGGGAATGCAATGAATTTGTCACCGTTAAAAGAAGCAATAGTATCTCTCTCTCTCTCTCTCTCTCCTGACACACTGGCTATCCGTGTCCGCACCTGAGGGCACCACGCTCCTAGTCACACAAATTAATGCTTATTCCATCTTCACAAAAAGCAAACTAACCTTTGAGCACACATTTGATAACAAACGACTTTCACTGTGCATCCAGGGAATTTGGGCAATTTGGCTCTCCAAACATCCTTTGCTTAGTTGTAATTAATTAGGGTGCCGTGTTTTTTGGCTGGTGATAAATTGCTGCATCCTGAATGTAGAAAATAGAGGTCAAATGTTTCCCGTAGCCTCGTTGTTGGAACATTAAGGTGTCCCTGTCGTGGCGAATTTAATACAGAGATGTTGAAGCAAGTGTTTTCACTCAACCCTTTCGACTTTTTCAGATATTACTAAGGTCACCCTGATTTTCAGCATAGCGGTTTAAGGAAAATTCAATAGGCTTTGTGTGTTTCTTGTATGTTGACAGATTATTGAGGAAGGTAAAAAGCTCAAGTCTAGCTGTGCAATTTTGCAGCAGTTCTTAAGCCTGAATGCTTTCCCAATGCATTGAAGCATGGCTTTCTTTTACATACTTAAAGTGCCCCTATTATGCTTTTTTGGGATATTACCTTTCATGCAGTGTGTAATATGGCTGTTTGTCAAAATCAAAGTGTAGATAAATGGAGTTATTGGCTCCCAAAAGAAAGAAGCGAGTCTGAACTGCCTGAAATGAAACTTCCTGTTACACAGGTTTGTAACAAATTTGCATAATGCCAGCCTATGGTCTTCATTGGCTGCCGGTGAACAACGTCTACTTTGCCTCGCCCTCAAACACTGTAGTTGTAGCTGAGACTTAAAGAGTTTGGTTCATGTTGTTTGTGTCGAGAAGACGCTGTTCTCTGCGATGCAAAAGCAAATCCACTTTGATGCACTTCCGACGCCATCGTTTATGTTCATATCACTATGTATCAAGTGCTGAGGGAAAGCTTAAATTCAGATATGCTAATGAGCGTTTTGTTTCCTACACACTCTGTAAGCAGTTGACCAATCAGAGCAGAGTAGACTGTTAGAAAGGAGGGGTTTAGAGAGACTGAATCCTTATCGAATCATTTCAGACACTCTGAAAAAAGAGCTGATGCTGCATTATTGCTGTATAATATAAGAAAATATAAGTGTTTTTTGACCTTGGATGCATGTAAACCTGTGGCAGGAGACTCTAGAACAGCATTAGGAGCCTTTAAAACAGCATAACAGGGGCACTTTAATGTGCATGCTTTTGGCCGTAACAATAAATAAATACACTACCATATGTTGAATGTTTTACTAACTTTAACAAATTTGCTCAGCAAGATCTTCCTCAAACTGCTTCTCTGCCATAAATGAGAAAAAATACAGTATAAGAAGACAGTTTATGCTAATGGTCCCCTTTTGGCAATTTCTGAGAATGCAATGCATACTTAACACTGCACTGCATTTCATAAGTTGTCTATAATATATCTTTGAAACAAACACACATCATTCAACACATCACTAAGACACCAACATTCACGAAATAATTGATTATTATGAATACTCCATCCAACATTGTTAATCAACCAGCCTAACTACAGGCTATTTACGGTGATTTCATGGTTTGTAGCTTAAGTAGCATGAATTTCAGATTTTAGAGTAATAATATCCATTTTATAATTGCACGTTAAAAAAAAGATTAAATCTTGAAGGGATAGTTCACCCAAAAATGATCCCATGATTTACTCACCCTCAAGCCATCCTAGGTGTATATGACTATCTTCTTTCAGACGAACACAATCAGAGTTATATTAAAAAATATCCTGGCTCTTCCAAGCTTTATAATGGTAGGGGGGGTCAAGAATTTGAAGCCCAAAAAAGCATCCATCCATCATAAAAGTAATCCATACGGCTACAGGGGGTTAATAAAGCCCTTCTGAAGTGAAACAATGGGTTTTTTGTAAGAAAAATATCCATATTTATAACTTTATAAACTGTAATCACTGTTTTTGTAATATAACTCCGATTGTGTCAATCTGAAAGAAGAAAGTCATGTACACCTAGGATGGCATTTTTGGGTGAACTGTCCCTTTAAGTTCATTTTTAACTGCTGTTTAGCCTGCATGTTATTTCTGGTCATTGGCAAACCATCCTGGTCCACACAGGATTACACTCACTGAGCTTTGATGGACACTGTCCTGCTCATTAGAATTGAACTGCTGGCCAAGTTTCCCCCAGCGTCCCCAGTAAACCCTCCAAAGCCCCCCTTTCTTGAACAAAAACATTAGTCTGTGAGGGGTGTCAGGCTTCAGCGCTCGGCTGGGTCTGGGCTTTGCGTTGTTGGGTAGGACAGCCAAGCGTCAGTCCCAATTACTGCTCTGAATGTGGAGCTTCTTGGTGCTAAGAAGAGACATTGACTGTTTAATGGAGGCCGGTATGGGCCGGTCAGTATGACCCAGGCTTACATCTGTTCTCTGTTCTGACCTCGAAAGGACAAGAATAAATCCTTTGATACACAATTTTTTTTCTTTTCTGCAAATTTAGTTGCTAAAGTTGCACTCACTATGTGTGACCAAAAACGGATTCTGTTCTATATTTCTACAGCAAGTTCAAAATGCATTTGCAATCAGTTTAGTGTCAGCTTGTTCATGGAAGGAACATCTAGTGAGTGTTGTTGTGTTTTATGTGTGCAGGTCGGGATATGGCCAACACAACCTTACCTGGATATCCACCTCACGTCCCACCCACCGGGCAGGGCAGCTACCCCACGTCCACACTGGCTGGAATGGTTCCTGGTGAGTATCTTTTGCAATTGACAAAACTGTTTAAGATGTTATTTTTTTTAAATGCACAGTACAAAAACAATGCTATGGAGTTTATATTTACCTTCAAATGCATTAAAAACAAATGTAATCATTATGATTTGTGAAAGATGTCTTTGTGCCAATTTTTCAATCTGTCGTTGGTCAAACAAACATAGTCCCACCCCAACTAACACTATTAGTTGAGTCACTAGCCAGGTTTGACATGCCGTCATTTTACGTAGGACTGCTTCACAAACGAGGGTCAATTCAATGCTGGATTTGCACAAAAGATGAACATGACGGCACATGCTAGTGGATGAGTTGAATCAACTCCACAGCAACTACATCAATTTATCCACTAACCATTCAGAAACGTCTAAAAGTTGTAACTTCTTCCTGAGTCTCTCCATCAGTGTCGACTCCGGTTTGAACAATGTAAGGCTGAACACCGTTACTGACAATCCTCATTTTGGCTGCGTGAGATTCTCCAGCTTTGTTGTTGTTGAGCGACGGAAGCATGAGCTGTTAAAGCTCCGCCCTCTTCTGGAAAGGGGTCGGGAGCAGCAGCTCATTTGCATTTAAAGGGACACACACAAAAATGCGTGTTTTTTGCTCACACCCAAATAGGGGCAAATTTGACAAGCTATAATAAATGATCTGTGGGGGATTTTGAGCACATTCTGGGGACACCAGAGACTTATATTACATCTTGGGGCATTATAGGTCCCCTTTAAGTATATCGCCATTATTTTAAATCGAAGAAGACATAGGTGTGTTATCCAAGAATTAATGGAAAGGAAAGCCGCTTATACTTGGGAGCGGCCAAGTATGAGGTGTTTCTCCCTCCTATCCGCTTCGAGTTCTTGATAAATTGTGGCATTTCTTTGTCATTTAGAATCCAGTATTCCCGTAATTCTTTTTCTTTTATAAGTTTAATAAAGAACTCTGTTTCGTCTTCTGTCCAAACATATCGACTTTTACGGACACCAGGTGACCTGTAAATGTGGAAAAACTGCTTCCATCATAGTTTTGCGCAATATTCCTTTTTCGAGTTGCCTGAAAAACCATCTCATGCGAGCGTAAAAACTTTTTTGCGATATATGGGAGTTTGGAAAAGCAGCTAGTGTTGAGATACTCAAAATATTTTTTTTTACTGTATTTTTGATCAAGTTATTGCAGCCTTGGTGAGTAAAAGAGACTTTTATAAAAAAAAAATTTTTTTTTTTAAAAATCATGCCGACCCCAAACTTTTGAATGATAGTTTAGCTGTCTATGTAAATTAAACTGGAACACAATAAAGTATTTTAACATTAAAAAACATCACGCTTCACTTTAAAATCTCTACATTGATGAAAGCTCAAATAATAAAATATTAGTGTGACTTACATTTATGAACTGACCAGACACCAATACCAATAAATGAAGTCCTGTAGTGTTTACAACAGCCTGCAGACATTCATAGCATTTCACTGGTGTGTGAATGCAGGAAACCTTTAACTATTGACCATCAAACCTCGATTGACTAAAGAATTAACTGGTCCAACAGACTTCCAGACGAAAGGCATTTTGTGATCACTGAGCTCAAACTAATTCGTAAAATGTGATTCGATCTTGCATTATTTTTAGCAGCTCCATGTATTAGGAGCAGCAGCAGCTCTCGGCAGACGTGTCCATTACACCTGCTGCTTCAGAGAGAGATTTACTGACAGCCCTCAGTGCACATCCCTCAGCCAGAGCATATAAAAACACCTCTTTATTATCCCATAAAAGAGAAACAGTGTTAGACCAACACAAAAGCTCTGCCTTTCTTCCTGCACAATCAAATTCCACAATAGAGAAAAAAAACTTGAGGGGAAAAAAGGGCAACATGGGTTTTAGAAATCAGACATTACGATGTGAGTGAAAATATATTTTAACTTTTTCTGAACAAGTTTGAGGTTTTATCATAAACTTCCAAAGTAACAGCAAATGTGATTTAAAATCTGATGCATTATTTAAAAAAAATGACTGTATGTTGCCATTTCAGGGAGTGAATTTTCAGGGAATCCCTACAGCCATCCACAATACACAACCTACAATGAAGCCTGGAGATTCAGCAACCCAGCAATACTGAGTGAGTGTCACCAACAATCTGTATCTTACAAAAATGTATCATGGTAAACATAGTTACTGTCAAAATATAATTGTTGCTAGACTTGCTACAATAATATTGTGTTACTTTGTATTAAACATCACTATCATCAAATAAATAATACAAATCAAATAAAAATTAAAATAACTAGTGCTGTGAGATCGATTAATCGCAATTAATTGCATCTAACATAAGTTTGTTTACGTAATATGTGTGTATATATATTATTCCATTTATATATATATATATATATATATATATATATATATATATATATATATAAAATATAAATATAATAATATATACACACATATATTATTGTAAACAATCTTTTGTTAGATGAGATTAAAGCGCAATTAATCGATTTTACAGCACCACAAATAATAACATAACATAATGTTACAAAATAATGTAACAACGTAAGTTAACGCAACATAACATTACATAAAACATAACATAATGTAACATAATATAACAAAACATAACGTAACATAACACAACGTAACATAATGTAATGTAACATAACAATGTAACAATGTAACCTAACATAACAATGTAACAATGTAATATAACATAAGGTAACATAACAACAATAACATAACATAACAATGTAACAACATAACATAACATAACGTAACATAACAATGTAACAACGTAACATAACATAACGTAACATAACAGTGTAACATAGTAACGTAACATAGTAATGTAACGTAAGGTAACGTAACAACATAACGTAACAACATTAAGTAACATAACATAACAAACAATGTAACACAATGTAACATAACAACGTAACAACATAACGTAACGTAACAACATTAAGTAACATAACGTAACGTAACATAACATTAAGTAATATAACATAATGTAACATAACAATGTAACATAGTAACGTAACAACATAACGTAACATAACAATGTAACACAATGTAACATAACATAACGTAACATAACATAACATAACATAACATAACATAACATAACATAACATAACATAACATAACATAACATAACATAACATAACATAACGTAACAACATTAAGTAACATTACATAACGTAAAGTAGCGTAACAGTAATACATAATATACATAAATAGTTTTGGAAGCTAAGTGGTTGAAAGAAGATCCCATATGAATTTAATCATAATTGTAGTAACTTGAACTGTTTAACTGTTTATTTATTTGTTAGAAATGAGTCAACAGTCCCACCTGGATCTTATTTCTTAATCTGCCACAGCTTTTCTCATTTGTGATTTTTTTGTGGTATTATGCAGTGAATATTCACCAATAATCATTAGTCAAGTCAAGTCAAGTCAAATTTATTTATATAGCGCTTTTACAATTGGTAATTGTTTCAAAGCAGCTTTACATATTAGAAGCACATAAAAAAGGGAAGTGGTTAAAAATAAGCTGTACAAACAAGCGTGGTAATATGTAACATATACAAGATGGTGCTACATTAAGCCAATGTCGGCTGACTCCCAGGGGTGGAAAAAACCCCCTAGGAGAAAAACCCAGCGTGCTAACACTGGGAAAAAAGTCCTAGGAGGGAAAAAACCCCTTGGAAGATATATATATAATATATGTAAATGGATATGGAGATCAAAATCTAAATTATACATTTTATTATAGAGATTAAAAATAGATTATATATAAATATATGTAAGCGGATACGGGGATTAAAAATCAGAATTATAGATGCAGCCAGAACTGGATCTGTAGGCCCATTGTCTCCTGGGCTACATTGTAGGCAGGTCCAGACACAGGTTCTCCATCTGATCTGGATACGGCCTGGATCCAGTACCCGGCAAACCTCAGGATAAGCAGAGAGACAGATATTAGCGTAGATGCCATTCTTATTCTGATGTACAGGTATATCTAGTGTTATAGGAAATGTTCTCAGTTCCGGCCGACCTAATTATTGCAGCGTAACAATCCTTTAACGGATTTGAAAAATGTTAATGTATTGATAATGTGTTATGTGTATGCAAGAGCAAAGAGATGTGTTTTTAGTCTAGATTTAAACTGACAGAGTGTGTCTGCTTCCCGAACAATGCTAGGAAGATTGTTCCAGAGTTTAGGTGCTAAATAGGAAAAGGATCTGCCGCCTTCAGTTGATTTTGATATTCTGGGTATTATCAACTGGCCTGAATTCTGAGATCGCAATAGACGTGAAGGACTATAATGCATTAAGAGCTCACTTAGGTACTGGGGAGCTAAACCATTTAGAGCTTTATAAGTAAGTAGCAAGATTTTAAAATCTATACGATGTTTAATAGGGAGCCAATGTAATGTTGACAGAACTGGGCTAATATGGTCATACTTTCTGGTTCTAGTAAGAACTCTAGCTGCCGCATTTTGGACCAACTGTAGTCTGTTTAAAAGCCGAGCAGAACAACCACCCAGTAGAGCGTTACAATAATCTAGTCTTGAGGTCATGAATGCATGAACCAACTGTTCCGCATTTGTCATTGAGAGCATATGTCGTAATTTAGATATATTTTTTAGATGGAAGAATGCGGTTTTACAGATACTAGAAACATGACTTTCAAATGAAAGATTGGTATCAAAGAGCACACCCAGGTTCCTAACTGAGGACGAAGGTTTAATGGAGCACCCGTCAAGTGTTAGAGAGTATTCAAGGTTTTTTCGTGAGGAAGTTTTTGGTCCAAAGATTAGGATATCAGTTTTTTCTGAATTTAATAATAAGAAATTTCTTGTCATCCAGTTTTTAATGTCAGCTATGCATTCTGTTAGTTTTGTGAATTTGTAGGTTTCGTCAGGGCGCGAGGAAATATAGAGCTGAGTATCGTCAGCGTAGCAATGAAAACTAACACCATGCTTCCTAATTATCTGTCCTAAGGGTAGCATGTACAGAGTGAAAAGCAACGGTCCTAGTACTGAGCCTTGTGGTACTCCATATTGAACCTGTGATCGATACGACATCTCTTCATTTACTACTACAGACTGATAACGGTCAGATAAGTACGATTTGAACCATGCCAAAGCAGTTCCACTAATGCCAATATAGTTTTCAAGTCTTTTTAAAAGAATGTTGTGATCGATAGTGTCAAAAGCAGCACTGAGATCTAATAACACTAATAGAGAAATACAGCCACGATCGGATGATAGGAGTAGATCGTTTGTAACTCTAACGAGAGCAGTCTCAGTACTATGGTATGGTCTAAATCCTGACTGGAAATCCTCACAGATTCCATTTCTTTCTAAAAAGGAGCACAGTTGTGTTGAAACTGCCTTTTCTAGTATCTTTGACAGAAAAGGTAGATTCGAGATTGGCCTGTAATTTACTAAATCTCTCGGATCTAGTTGAGGTTTTTTAATAAGAGGTTTAATAATAGCCTGCTTAAAGGTTTTTGGCACGTATCCTAGTGTTAACGATGAATTAATTATATCAAGAAGTGGACCTACGACCTCTGGAAGCATTTCTTTCAGTAGTTTAGTCGGAATTGGGTCTAACATACATGTCGTTGATTTTGATGATTTGATAAGTTTAGATAATTCTTCCTTTCCTATAGCGGCGAATGATTCTAGTTTTGATTCTAGTTTTACCTCAGGGACACTACAGTGCACTGTCTGAAGCGAATTACGTAATTAATGTCAGTGCAGTAAAAATTAGCTGTGTACATTCAAATATTAGCTGAAACGACATGAAACATATTTGTGTAAACAACACTGTAAATAAAAACAGCACTTTGTGTTCACAACTGTGTTAATCAGTTCAATTTGATTGGGTTGTAATTCATGGATCATGCTAAAGTTTGTTATATGCATAAAACAAAACTGCAAGTTATTGCAACCAATTAAGGAATTATTAATTTTCATGAAGGACTGGCATACATGAAATCAAAACTATATCATGCTTAAAGCAAACATGCAGTCACTTTCATGGTGTATTGAAATGGTACATTCCTTTCTTATTAACTTTCAGGTTCCCCCTATTATTATAGTGCATCCAGAGGCTCCGCCCCCCCAACTGCTGCCGCTGCATATGACCGCCACTAGTTACCACGGAAACCAAATTAGGCGGCACGCCCATGGACTCGGACTTCATATTCTGCCAGTGTGAGCAGTGCAGCTGATTGGACAGAGTGGTTTCATGCGGTCACATGATGAAGAACAGACCAATCAGGAACAAAAACATCTCAACGACAATTCAGCCATTCACACACGTGACGAGGGAAAACTCTTAAAAATGAACAATAAATGTATATCTCACGGACTGAGGGTAAATATGATTTTTAAAACGTACAATGGAATTAACATCTGCTTTTGTAACACTTTTATATTTTGTCCTCTCATTTATATTCATAGGCATTCATACTTAAAGTGGTTCTTTTTGTTAGTTTGGATAGACACTGAAATGAACAATATCGCCGTATTACAAACGTAAAGTCTTGTTCATTTGTAAAAGCATTTCAGATGCTGTCAGTGTGCTGATAATGTACTTTTCAGTGTCTACCCAAATGTAAAAAAAAATGTCTATGTACACTTTATTTACGAATACCTACAATACGAACACATCTGGAGAGTCTCTGACAAGGAAAACCTTTCCAACGCATGGTAGCAGATTCTCCTAACAAGGTTTCTCTCTCGGTGTGTGTCTGTGGACTTCGCAAAAACGAACAGTAAAACTCACACGGACTCAAAACTGATGCTCCACTCCCTATTACTCAATACAGTGTGTACTCAAACTCAGCATGGAAATAAAAGCAGACCTACTCCTCCCTCTCAACGCCAGCAGAAGATTGCTAGCACACTTCTGTGAGAAACAATCAGATACAAACTTGAAAGAGAAGAAGCGAGGAGACAAATATTTCATCAAACAGAGAAAACTGACCTGCTGTCAATCTTGGTACTACTGAGACCAGATTTGATTATAAGTGGAAATACTCGAAGATGCATTTTTTTGTATGTCGTTTTTATAATGACAAGGACACTACAGTATGCATGGATTATTTTCATTCATTATGCATTTTTTAATGTTTATCATAGATCAAATTATGTATCAAATTCTCAGGAGGGAGTTGAATCGCGACCACTTATATGATAGTTTTACACCTGATTCACTAAGGCCACGTACACACTGCGGCTGTCAGTTCACCTTTTAGTGCTTAATCCTGTTCTGTACACACACTTCAGTAAAATACGGGAGTGACAAACGCATTCTACAACCAAATTAACTGTATTAAAAATACAGGTAGTGACAACTGCATTTACTGAAATTCTATTTTTTAACATGCATCAGAGATGTCTCTATGGATATGTTCACACTGTGAGGCTTAGATCAGATTTTTTTTGTATAGCTGTATTGTGGCCAATATCAGATTTCCAGTGTGAACAGGTCATGGTTCTGAACTGATCTGCATGCGCAAAAGAACGATACAAACGCGGTTGCCAGGTTTTTACCACAAAATCCACTCAATTGCTTCTCAAAACTAGTCCAAAACTAGCCCAATCGCTTTTCGTGGAGTTAAATATCGCATTAGTGCGGTTGCTTCAGTCCATGGAGTTGCAAAACAATCAGCGGCAACAGTGAAAAAGTAACCCAATTGTGCGGGAAAATTGTGGACTTGGCAACACACACAGCGTGCTGTCATATGGAAGTAAACACGGAGGGCCAGTGTTGCCAAGTCTGCGTTTTTCCCGTGGAATTGGGCTACTTTTACACTGTGGCGCGGGTTGTTTTTCATGTCCGTGGGTTGAATCGACCCAAAATAACATGATATTTAGCCCCTGGAAATGCAAATTTTACCCCTCGGGAAGTAATTTTTACCGTGGGACCCCCCGAAATGTGATTGGACTAGTTTTGAGGAGCAATTGTGTGGGTTTTGTTGTGAAAACCAGGCAACCCTGCGGAGGGCAATTAAGTAAGCGATTACGCGTTTATTTATAGTGTGATCTGCCATGGAAGCCAGCGAAATTATGCGCAGGCAATATGAAAAATAAAGATAATGATGTGACAAAAGAGAGCAGAGTTTTGAAACTTTTATGATACGAGCCCTCGTTTTGCTTGTATTATAGAGGTTCTTCTACTGACTACCTTTCGCAGCTGTCTTGATAAGGTTGGGTATGTAAAATCTTTGAATAGACTCCCATGAGTGCAGAATCGTGACGAATGTTGATCTCGATTGACGTTAAAAAAAAACAAAAACGCATGAATTCCGATATGACTGTTGTTCACATTGCGGTCGCATTACAAAACATCAGATTTAGTACCACATATGGAAGTGGCACAAATTGGAATTGAAAATATCAGATTACATGTGGATTGTACTGTTCACACTGTCATGGGGAAAACAGAAATGAGTCACATATGGGCAAAAAAAAAAAAAAAAAAATCAGATTTGGGCCACATTTACCTGCAGTGTGAACGTAGACTATGTGCAGTGAAGAAATAGCAGGGAGCCTTGACTCATTCGTGTTGCCAGATCTTGCTAGAAAAATCAGCAAACAAGTACAAGCCCAAAATAAACCGAAATAAATCCAAATGCTTTATGCTGAAAATATTAAAATTATGCTGTTCACTTTCATAACTAAATAAACCCAATCGCTTTATGAGCTGAGCTTAAACAACAAGCTCAAAAACGCTTATAATGTTTGATCATGGCGCTCAAGCATAAAAAGCGTTTAACATTTAGTTAAATTGCTGAAAATAAGGAGTGTTTTGTCACTGTAGTATCACTTTGGTCACAATAAAGGATTCCAAACACACGAGACGGCAGAACGTCGCTATGGTTTCCAAGCTGTCAATCATCGCAGTTTTGAGAGCAAGTCGTGTTCCGTACACACATGTAACGCTAATTTAGGGGATTCACTCCCGCATTTAAATGCGGTTTTCACTCCTGAAACTTACAGTATGTACATGGCCTATAAGAATCAGGAAACACTGTACTGTAAAACAGTATTTCAGCACATTTAGCACCTGGTTTGGAGGTGGTTTGACAGGTGCTGAAATACAGATGCAAAAGTGGTTTAGTGAATTCACCCCTCAGTGTTATTTTTTGCACTATGGGTTGTGCTCTTTATGAGATGGCTATGAATATCTTCAGTGAACTTACTCACTCTTCAGTCAGATTGGATGCTCGGTACGAGTTTTTAAAGCATTTGAGAAAAAAAAAAAACATGTACTACTGATCAGATGAAGCACTTAAACCTCCAAACGTGTTTACAGAATAGTTAGCAGCTGTTCAATTAATCAACAGATGGGTTGGTCACTGGTTATCGGCTTTATGATTTACTTTTCAAAACTCAAATACATTTTGGGATCGTCAAGCTGTTACAGTTCAATGCTTTACAACAAGTGCAATTCAGCAAAACATTTTTCATAATCATGTACTGTACACTCCAGTTCTGACAAACAACTTTCGTTTTCATCAAATACGTTACAGTTGAGAGAATGTACTTGTATTACATTTGCCAAAGACTTTTTGTTGATGTGTATTTTTTATTTACAGTCTGCTGTCGCATTGTACAAACAGTATTATAGTAAAACATCTTCAATATATGTACAAATCCTATGCAGAGCAAAGAAAAAACTGTTGTATGCATAAACTATAAAACTACTGACATGTTTGTTTTGTTCATTATTTATGTTATTTTGTGAAATAATAATTTTTAAAATAATTTTGTGTGAAATGTCATTTCTGTACTGTAAATACATTCTGATCAAATCTGGTCTGTCTCTCTGGTTTCATCAAGCATCTCATCTTTAAAATAACTTACAGTGTGAAACACACATGGGATGATTGCAAATAGGAAGATTCTGATGTCTTACATGAACATTATTTACTTCATGGCCTTACCAAACGTTTCTGCCACCATGGAATAGAGCGCAGACGAACACTGACTACAATTACTAACAACCAGAAACCGCTTTAAAAATATCCCAGACTTCACAAAGAAACAAATGCCATCTGGCTGATTTAAATCTTCTTGTAATGTTTATTTATAAAATTAGTTTCTCGTTATTATCTCGTTTAGTATTTGAACTACGATAGCACAGTCAATAATAATGTGTAATGCAAAAGGGAATATTGCAGGAAGATTTACCAGTAATTTCTTACAACAATTATCTATCATCCATCCTATTTGTTAGTGTACAGTACACTCTTAGACAAAAAAAATCATGCCTTAAAATAGCTTGAATGTAACTCTACACCCTTGCCTCATTTTTTATACGTGAATCAATGAATATGCAAATTAGCCCCGCCTCCACTCGCTCACGCAGCTCAGAGATCCACTCGGTCAACTTACTGAGGTAAACGCTGCACAATCGCTCTTTACAAAATCTGACGCATAACGGTAATTAATATGATTAGCCTTTTGCTTGACTATGTTCTTCTCCTGCATCCTATTCTTCTGTGAAAGGTTTGAGCTGCGCCCTCTACTGTACAGGTGTGAATCTGCATTTCCTTCAGCCTGAGGCTTCGTTTCACTTTTTTTCGTGTGAAAGGGCCTTAACATTTGCCAAAAATCGATCTTTTAATTATGTTTTGTTAAAAAACACACAAGCAAGCCCAGCCCAGGTTTTAATGCATTACTTTCCATAAAAAGTAAACACAAATAGTTACTTTTTCTGGGAGTAATGCAATACTGCAACTTTTAAAAGTAACTTTTAAACGGTAAATAATAAACATAACGGTAAATAATATGATTAGCCTTTTGCTTGACTATGTTATCAAACAACTAATAATGTGTTGCTAATGTTACACAAACCATATTCACATTCACAAGTCAAGAAAGCTGCATTCTAACAATATCCTTACGAGAAAGGCATATAGTTCATCATAACATCGTAATATACTGTACAGTCCAAAAGTTTGGAACCACTAAGATTTTTAATGTTTTTAAAAGAAGTTTCGTCTGCTCACCAAGGCTACATTTATTTAATTAAAAATACAGTAAAAACAGTAATATTGTGAAATATTATTACAATTTAAAATAACTGTTTTCTATTTGAATATATTTGACAAAGTAATTTATTCCTGTGATGCAAAGCTGAATTTTCAGCATCATTACTCCAGTCTTCAGTGTCACATGATCCTTCAGAAATCATTCTAATATGCTGATCTGCTGCTCAAGAAACATTTAATGTGTACAATTGTACAAAATATTTGTGTACAATATTTTTTTTCAGGATTATTTGATGAATAGAAAGTTCAAAAGAACAGTGTTTATCTGAAATCTAGTCTTTTGTAACATTATAAATGTCTTTACTGCCACTTTTGATTGATTTAATGCATCCTTGCTGAATAAAAGTATTCATTTCTTTAATTTCTTTTCAAAAAAATAAAAATAAAAATTCTTACTGACCCCAAACTTTTGAACGGTAGTGTATAATGCTACAGAAGCTTTGTATTTCAGATAAATGCTGTTCTTCTGAACTTTCTATTCATCAAGGAATCCTAAAAAAAAAGTACACAACTGTTTTCAACATTGAAAATAATCATAAATGTTTCTTGAGCAGCAAATCATCATATTAGAATGATTTCTGAAGGATCATGTGACACTGAAGACTGGAGTAACGATGCTGAAAATTCAGCTTTGCATCACAGGAATAAATTACTTTGTCAAATATATTTAAATAGTACACAGTTATTTTAAATTGTAATAATATTTCACAATATTACTGTTTTTACTGTATTTTTAATTAAATAAATGTAGCCTTGGTGAGCAGACGAAACTTCTTTTAAAAACATAAAAAATCTTAGTGGTTCCAAACTTTTGGACTGTACTGTACATCTCATACCCGCTATATTGCTAAATCTACCAGATTTTTTATATCAACAGAAAAATATAGTGGGATAACTTGGATTCTCTTGAGACTCCCCTGCTAGTTCGCTGTTAATGATATGCTAAAGCTCGCCCACACGTTGAAATGATTGGTTACAAGGTACGTCAGATACACCGGCAATTTTTTTTCATTGCAGTTTAGTCATTACAGTTCAAGTTAACGCAAGTAATGTAATCAGATTACTAAGTAACTAGTAATGCATTACTTTTAAAAGTATCTACAGTTACAGTTGAGTTACTTTTGCAAATAACGCAAGGTACTTTGTTTTCCTATTTATTGACTGATAGCTCTCCTGTCCTCATGTTGAGAGAAATCGGGAGTACGCTGTGTGAACATGATTGTTGCTGTAGATTGTTGTGTAGTGTTGTTGTTGTGAGCAGGCATTTACTCATCTCACTTGCACAAAAACAGATTCAGTATTCCTCAAAATGAATAAAAACAGTAAAATGCAAACTCAGAATATTACGAAAACCTGCAATAATTAAATAACACAAATATACTTTGTGTATTTAATCTCACTTTATGAACCAATGTCTGGGAGTAACGCAATACTGCAACTTTTAAAAGTAACTTTCCCCCAACAATGTTGACAACTATGAGAATGTGCAATTACAGAACAGGCCGTGTGTTAGTCTGTTAATAAAATTTACCATTAATTCACTTTCAGAAGCATTTCTGAGGCTCTCCTGAGAATGATCCCCTCGAGGCTTTATAAACACCTCAGTGCTTAATGGACTGAATTCTATTTTGTTTATTCACAAAAAAAGTAATTAGGAAATTTAAAGATGAACTTCTTTAAGAGCGCGAGAGATCACAATGTGGCTGGGAAGAGCTCCAGAGAATGTTTTCTTTATGATTTGGATCACCGAGCATATAAAATGTATAACCTTCTCCAGGCCCTGAAAAGCAGAAGTATGATTTCGAGAAATGGGGATGAATTCAATTAGCGGAGACCTCACAAAAAGATGCATTGAGGCAGTTCTGCAGGAATTCTCACACATGAATTTTCATTGGAAATAAGTTTATCCCATTTCTTAATCCTGCAGGCTTATGGAGAATTGTTTTGCGCTTCATTATTGATTATGAATAAAGGAGAGAAGAGCAGAATGACTGAGGTAAGTTCATTCCACTAGCCCTAGGAGAGATATTTTTATTTGTCAACAAAATATGACCGTTAAACTACTTTATCTTTTGTGAGGCTCCTCTTAGAAAAGATGAAGCCTTTTGTTGGCTTTTTACAATCTGGAAGTTTTTCTTATACTATTTAATTATTAATACACTATATACCTAGAGTTGTTTACCATAATCAGTTTCAGTCAAAATACCATACAACAATTATTAATCAAATGTTTTTTAATTATTATTTTAAATTAAGGGTAAGAAGTGCCCATATTACCATGGTAAATCTGTGTAAGGGTTTAGCTGACAAGATAGTTGCAAGTTTACTTTGTAGTTTCATCTCTTCAG
This sequence comes from Ancherythroculter nigrocauda, assembly GCA_036281575.1. NCBI lineage: Eukaryota > Metazoa > Chordata > Actinopteri > Cypriniformes > Xenocyprididae > Ancherythroculter > Ancherythroculter nigrocauda. Next base: position 5,095,973 of record VTFQ01000018.1, read on the forward strand.
CTGGTGTTTATCTCTGCGCTCCCTTGTGTAGCATCTCACATGACCATTCTGTCAGCCTCTAACTGTCGTATATGTTTGTCATTCAGGCCTTGTTAGGAGAAGAAAAAATCCACTGTTGACTCCTTCCCTCCCTGAGCGGAGAATTCCCTGTGGTAAAATTATTCCATTTAGATGGAAACTTTTTGTCACTCCTGTCTAAATTGGCATTTCTGGCTCTTTCACTGAAACCAGTAAACTGTGAACCTGGATGCAGCTGTCAATCAAACGGAGCGTTACTTCAGCATGCCAGATGACGGCGATACGGAGAGAGGTGCGAGCTGATTGGTTCTCATCAGAACGGAAAAAAAAAGCACCTGCCACTGTCAGAGCTTTTCAAATGCAGCACACACACACATGCACACATGCACACAAATATCATATAGACTGTTTGACAGCTGCCTTGTGATTACCTATAGTCTATCCATCTTGTTTTGCAATGCGGAAGTAAGATATTTTATCTGAATGTGTGAGACTTCCAATTAATTTGCCACTCTCTTCACCTTATTTTGCAATGTGGAAGTATACGCTAAGCTCTTTTCTTGTGTGTGACGTGAACTTCTGATACCAAGTCAGTACTGACTTTGAAAAAATGTGACGCTTTGATTCGTAAACACCTCTGATTGGTCATTGTGTTCACACGCTCATCAGATATGTCATTAACTTACTGGGTTTATAAACCTTAAAAACTTACAGCTTAATGATCTGAGAACCTGCTGCATTAAAAAGCTGCATAATACATATAGATACATGGGTCAATGACGTGACCGGTCATTTTTTTTTTTTTTGTCCAAAGGCCTTAATAATAATAAAAAACAAAAGATATGACATCCAACTAGATCTCTTTTATTGAATCCAAAATTGTAATTATATTTTGCTACATATAAAGGTATTTTAAAGATTTTGAAGTGTCGAAAGATCATTCAGTTTATCTGTCCAAAGGCCAATTTAATTTGTGATTAAAATATCTTAAAATGTAATAAATGTATATATTTTTTATTCTGGCATGATTTTATAACATCATATACCAACATAGTGCAAAATGGTATTAAAATTGTGTAGAAGTCATTGCTTTGTTATGAGAAAGAATGTCCGGAAAAATGAAATGCATTGATGTCATTTGGAGTAACCAATATGAAGAGACCATTTTGGATCAAGTCATGTGGTCAGTATCATGTGATAGGATGTGACATCATTCAGACACCTGCATAGGAACACATGGTTTTGAAGCAAAGTAACTAACTAACTATCTTTTAACTAAAAAAAACATGTTTTCACTTAAACATCAGGTCATTTGGTACAAGTGCTATAAAACATGGAAAATGTTGTAATATTTCAAAAACTTGTACTAAATATAAATTGTTTGATTGTCGTTTTGCTAGCTAGCTAGATATCCGCTTGTTAGCATTGTTTGAAAATATCATCATTCGTTATAATCACAAGCGTCATTCAGTAAAACCGAAATTTTAGTTAAACCGAATGACTTTTTTTTTGGTGACAAATCTTGTAAAAAATGACAAAAGCAGTGTTAATTGATTATAAAAACCACATAATCTCATTGTTAACACTTAATAAAACTCAATCTCCATTAGGTTTTTTTTTTACACTTTAAAAAAACCTTATTCGTCAATGACCCACATACATACATAAACACAATTTACTAGCAATTTCTATGAAATCCGTTTGTACACCATTTTTCCCCAGCGCACATACATACATACCATAAAATGTAATAAAAAGACAGAATGAAAAAATGTACCCTTTAAAAAAAATCTATTTTCAAAGGTCTTGATTTTTTTTCTAATCAATCTAGAGAGGGTCAAGTTAATTAAAGAATTTAATCTTGATTATTTTTTCTTATATAATTATATTATATAAGATCTTATATTATTTTTACTTTCTACTTATCTTACAAAGGTGTAAATTATAATAAATGTCTGAACATTTCTTCATATTTTTTTTAATGACAGTCTAACAAAGGTGTCATTTTGATGAATTAACAAGCCATGCATGATTCAAACAATGTCATTTTAGCAGCGTTAGTTTCCCATCAGGTCATAAATGTGTCTCAGTTTCACAACCCAGTGCACACCGACCGCCAGTTAACAACGTCTATCCACAGCTTGTTTAAAATAAACCACCGTTACGGCATAATTACAGATTTCGTTATCAGTTCGTCCTCTCAGTGAATCTCATAAGCTCATTTTCATTGTGAAACGGAAACAAAGAAAATCATGTTTCGTGTGTTCCTATCAGGAATAACCCAACAGCAGAGCTGTCACTTTAATACTGAGAATCTAATTGGATTTGGCAATAAATAATGGGCCTCTTAAGGAACCATCATGCCCAGTCGTGGCCCCGCATGGTGCTGGGCGTTAGCAGGGTGTCCCAGGTGCCTGATGGCTGAACAACAATTATGGATGATTTTTGACTGAGGAGATGCAAGGTCTTCCAGGAGGATGGAGATAATGAGCGAACATTCAATGATCAGACCATCGGAAGCAATGCATAACCAGAAAAAAAAAAAAGCTTTGCTGTCGACTGCATCCTATAGCTAAAATGAATCCTCAAGTAACTTGACTTTGAACACTCAACATAGACAGCAATATCAAGATGCCTTAAAATGTGTTTTGCTTGCAGTGCCTATTTAAGCAGCAAGTATTTCCAAATGGAGCAAATCATCACAGGTGAAAGTTGTTCACAGTCAATACAGCAAAAGAGAAGGAGAGAGAATTAAATGACTCCAGCACTGCCAACGTGCTGCCCAGTCCATCCCGTGCCAAACGTTTCTCCCTCACCACTCAATAATTAGCCCTAATGGCTATTGTGTGATACATGATGCAATTAAAAGCTAATGTTATGCACGTATGTGATTACCGCAGGCAGAATGACAGGCAGTCAGGGGTCCTGAATGTCAACACGCGTGCTGCATTAATCGTCCAGTCACGTGATCTCTCCAGAGAACTCTCACAGTTATCGCTTCGGTCACAGTGAAAACTTCGGTTTGTAGTATTATTACTGAAATTTAAGAAATAGTTCACCATCCATATCCATCTCTTCTATGAAATGCAAACATTTAATGCATTAAAAAGTACTGTAAAAAAAAGTCACCTTAAAAAAGTGTTACCATGTAAGCTGTAAAAGCAAGAAACACTGAAAGTTGACACAGAAATGCAAATCCTGTCATAATTTACTCATTCTCTTCTGTGAAATACAAACAATTTACTAAAAGGGGTCCTTGATTATGATTTCACTTTTTTAACTTTAGTTAAAAAACTGTTGCAGTTTGAGCATAAACAACATCTGCAAAGTTACGAGGTTCAAAGTTCAATGCAAAGGGAGATATTTTCTTTTAAAGAAATCGCTTTTTATGGACTACAACTAATGGCTGGTAGGGACTACAATGAGCTTGGTGACATCACAACTCTAAAATTTACATAAACCCCGCCCCCGAGAACACACAACAAAGGGGGCGGGGCCATGTTGGGCTGCTTTAGAGAGGAGGAAGAGTTGTTGTAGTAGAGTGTTGTTGACATGCCGTCATTTTACACCGGACTGCTTCACAAACGAGGGTCAATTCAACACAAAAGATGAACATGACGGCACATGCTAGTGGATGAGTTGAATCAACTTCACAGCAACTACATAAATTTATCCACTAACCATTCAGAAACATCTAAAAGTTGTAACTTCTTCTTGAGTCTCTCCATCAGTGTCGACTCCGGTTTGAACAATGTAAGGCTGAACACCGTTACTGACAATCCTCATTTTGGCTGCGTGAGATTCTCCAGCTTTGTTGTTCTTGAGCTGTTAAAGCTCCGCCCTCTTCTGGAAAGGGGGCGGGAGCAGCAGCTCATTTGCATTTAAAGGGACACACACAAAAACAGTGTGTTTTTGCTCACACCCAAATAGGGGCAAATTTGACAAGCTATAATAAATGATCTGTGGGGGATTTTGAGCTGAAACTTCACAGACACATTCTGGAGACACCAGAGACTTAAATTACATAATGTAAAATGGGCATTATAGGCCCCCTTTAAATAAAAGTTTCATAAAATGTATCCAAACGACTATATTACAAGTCTGCAGCTCTCAAATCTCATTCTTCATCCTGCATATTCATTTTGGCATGTTGTGTTTGGTGTAAATGATGTTCAACATGTAACAATGCATCAAGGCATCTTTTTTTCAATTGTACGTGATCCCAAATGAGATTTTCAGAGAGGAAGGGGAAAAATAAGATCCTTTTTTACTACTTTTTGCCCTTTTCTGATGCTCAACAGTGTCCATCCTCATTCATTTTGACGAATGAAAAACAGCAGTGTGAACATCCTACCTTTGTTTTCCATGGAGGAAGATATCATACAGGTTTAGAGCAACATGAAGGTGAGCAAAATGATTTTAATTTCAATTTTGGCTGAATTATCCCTTTAACAAGGAGAGAAAGAGCAGAATGATCAACCTCCATCCTCCCACTCTTTCCTCCTGTATATCTTTCCTCTCCTCCCCCTCTCTCTGTCAGAGTAAACTCATGATGAATTACCCTGTCAACTGAATTCATTCAGGGACCAATTAATCCAGCAGAAATAAACTAGAGCCATCAGACACAGAAAAACCCAGAGCAGAGAGAGAGAGAGAGAGAGCGAAAACCAGGAGCTGTGGTCTTTAAGAAAGAAAAAGAGGAGAGAAGGAACAGAGAACAAAACTAGCAAGTGTTGCTCTTTCAGAAGAAAATTGCAAAAAAGCCAGTGGTCTCTAGGGACGGCAATGGAAGTTAGCCTGACAGGAGTTGGTCATTTAATGCTTTAGTGCACCGGAGACAGGTCCTGTCATAGCGGACAGTATCGCGGGAGTCCCCTGGTACTGCCTTTATTAATTATAGCGAACAGAGCGGGGGCGTCCCGCAGCCAAACACAGATTCTGTCACTTTCATCCCCATCCTACTCACTTTGAGAAGGGAAATTTCCTCATGTGCTTTGGAAAAAAATGTTTCACACTCAACATGAACTCAAATAGGGTCACTATCAGGGTGTGATAACCAGGACCATGTTGCATGAGCTTCCATCCTCCATATGGCTGATGCCAGCGAGAAGGAAACTCAATAGGGTTGTTGTCCAACAATGCTGCCTGAAGTAAGTTCCCCTCTATTGTGTTGAGGCTGATCAGGGAGTGAATATTTCATGGCTTCTTTTTCTGTTCCTGCAGATTACAGGGCGATCGGACAGCTGGAAGGCAGCTGAGTGTGACAGGTGTCCTTTACCTGGAGCAGGTGGGTGGAGACGCTGCACCTGATTACAGATGCTTCCACCTCTTTATGGGTTCTGTCGCTGATATGAAGAACATTTTACCGGTTCATTTTACATCTTAGTGTAAGGGATATTCTAACTTAACGTTTAATATTACACTGTAAATCCTAACGCTCAAAATACTTAATTAGTTTGATTAGGACTAACTTAAATTAAACAAATTAGTTCAGTTATGAGTATTTAGAACTTTGTTTTTCTTTTGAGTTCACAGCACTGACATATTTAAAGTAAACTGAACTGTTTCATTGTTTTGAGTTGTATGAACTCATTTCTTTTAATTTAGACGAACTTAAGTTTAACTGAAACTGGGCTAGGATTTCTATTTCTCAGCATGCTTTGCTTTGCACTCGAAAGGAAGAGTAAATGCTAAAATTAAGTGTTTTATAATGTATAATGTATTGTGCAAGATTAATGGTAAGGGAGATTTATGGGAGGTTTGTTATATCTAGCAGAATATTTACAGTACGTTGAGATAACCTGATAATTTTAAGTTAAATGTATAAGTTAGTGTACTCAAATATTTAAAGTTAAGAATAATAAACTTTGAGTTTCTTAACTTAAAAAAATCTCATTCATCTTTTTTGAGTTCTGACAACTTATTAGGGTTTACAGTAAAGTAAATAACTCATTTGATTTGTAAAAACTCAAAATAAAAATTTGTTAATTGCTATCAAAATGTATAAGTTTGCTAACTCAGTACTTCATGTTAGGAGAAATTAACATGCATGAGTACTGCAAACTCAAAACTTGATAGTTCTGCTTACTTAAAATTGGGAACATCAAAACTCTTTTTTTTTTTTTTTTACCTGAACTTTTTTGAGTTAGCCCAACTTGTTTAGGTTTACAGTGTAGGTTTAACAAACATTTATCAGAGAAATGAAACAGGGAAAGATGATTATGCATATATGTCACGAAATGCACACAGACAAGATGGTAAGATCCAAGCGCAGCTTTAATGGGGTAATCCAAAACGTAATCCAGACACAGGCAAGGGTCAAACTCCACAGAAACAGTCCACAAAAACAGAAAACCAGAGACACAAAGTGCATGTAACACAATACAACGAACCACAAACAAAGGCAGAAACAACTGAGTATAAATAGACAGAACACTAATGACAAACTCAAAACAGCTGGTGCAATGAAGGATAATGAGTCCGGGAAGTGGGTTATGGGAAATGAAGTTCCGAAAGGTGACAAAAGTCCGTGTTGGAGTGCCCTCTAGTGGTTAACTGGGGCACTCCAACTGGTGGTCATAACAATCTATCACACTATTTTGAAAGTACAACCCTAAACCTTAAAGTCAACATTAAATAAATGTCGTAACAGACCCCATTTACTGTAAATTATTAATATGCATTCCTGGTCTTGTTGTGATTCATCAGTACACATTGAAAAAAACATGTCTTTAATCCTTCATGAACATATAATAACTTGCTTTGTCTCTTTTACCACTACAAAGTGGGATAATTTAAACTAATTGCCAAATAATTATCTAAATCAACTCCTAAAAGGTGCATTTTAGAGTAGTAATATCAAAGATATTGGTGCACTCATATTACTATGAATGGGAGAAAGTGCAACGCGCAATATGGCGGAATAAGCTCCGCCTTCTAAATAAAAGAGCCAATTGCTAATCGGTAAAGTCATCGCATCACTGCAGCTGCCGTCAGCGTTCCGAGACGTGCGCTTATGACTGCACATGCACATTAGCTGGTCCAGCCTGAAAAAAAAAGCTTTTTTAATGCTATTTTAGCATATAAGAAACTAAATTTGTGAGACAGTTGTTGTCAGATTTCAAATCTAACATTTAATCGTAAGCTTGGTGAATAGCTTTGGAGAATTTGACATTTCCCCATTCAAATGGATAAGAGCTGTACTTGCATGACTGAAACACCTGCCCAAGAGGCATTTCAAAGATGGCCGCCGAATGAAATGACTTAAAGGGACTTTGGTATTATATACTCTTAAGGTACTACTATGAACTTTTACAGGTAAATAAAGTACAAAGATGTCCCTTTAAGGGTACTGCCTGAGAAAAAAAACAGTTGTATTCCTAAAAGTACAATTTTTGCACTTTTATTTATTTATTTTTCTGAGAGCGTACTTTAATAATGTATTATCATTCTCAAATCTGGCATCTAACAACCACTTTTCACAATCCAATTAATTCCTAATGGATACAATTAAGTCATTTCCAGTTTCTTTACTTAGAAATGCACCCCCAAACTAAATATTGGGGTCACAAAGATTTTTTAAATACATTAATACTTTTATTCACCAAGGATGCAACATGAAATTGATCAAAAGTGACAGTTTCTAAACATTTATAACGTCAAAAAAGGTTTCTATTTCAAATAAACGCTGTTTTTTAAAACTTTCTGTTCATCAAAGAATCGTGGGGAAAAAACGTATCATGGTTTCCACAAAAATATGAAGCAGCACAACAGTTTTCAACATCGATAATAATCAGAAATGTTTCTTGAGCAGCAAATCAGCATATTAGAATGATTTCTGAAGGGTCATGTGACACTGAAGACTGGAGTAATGATGCTGAAAATTCATCACAGAAATAAATTACATTTTAAGCTGTTTTGCGATAGGCCTATGAGTGTCTCCTTGAAATCAAACCCTTGATGTTGCTAACTTCATTCTTAACTACAGAAATCTCTAGATCTCTAATGTTGCTGAATGCTAATATTCCCTTCAATACTTTAACTGTTAAACCAGCTGATCAAAAGGCAAAAAATACAACTTGTAGAGCCTCTGAACAGAAGAAGACAATGTGCGCCCATAGGCTGCTCTGCTGCTGAATATAATTAATTAAACAAGTCTAATTAGGAATGTGAGAGCAGGTGCAGACTGTGGGTTGACAGCACAGCGACTGCCAATGGAAAAAACCTCAGCGTATAAAAGGTACAGCGTGACAAAACAACTTTCTGTAGTTTGTCATGTGAAACCTCAGAGGAATACAGCATGACAGAGAGAAAAGACCTCGGCAACATGCGGGTCAGCTGTAGATGGTTTCGAAGCAGGTTAAATACACGTCTGTGCTAGCGAGGTGCTCCTCAAATCATTACACACATATGCTCAACATCGCGATGGCTGGTAGAGCTCGACTGATCATAACATGATGCAACATTTTCTCAAGAGGTTTGCGTTCCATCATCCAGCCAGGTGCTACAGACTGTCATTGTTATTCTTTGTATAATGACTTAAGTTTCTGGTGTACATGAAGCTTAATGAAAAAAGGAAGTTAAAATGTTAAGTTAAAATGCTTTTGTAAAGTTTTATGTTTTGGTCAAATTTTTAAACCATTTTCAACTAAGTTTCTGATGGTTGTCATTCATGAAATTCAAAGAGAATTTACACTAGAGTAACTACACATTCAGTCCAATGCAACACTTTACATAAAGTCCCATTAACAGTTAAATGAAATGGATTAACTAACATTAACAATGAGAAATACATTTGTTACGGTATTTATTAATCTTTGTTAACATTAGTTAATGGGTCAATGATGTGACGGGTCATTTTTTTGTCCAAAGGCCTTAATAATAATTATAATAAACAAAGATATGACATCCAAAGTATGTAAGGTAGTACAACTAGTTCTCTTTTATTGAATCCAAAAGGTTTTAATTATATTTTGCTACATATAAAGGTCATTCAGTTTAACTGTCCAAAGGCCAATACAGCCATTTCATTTGTGATTAAAATATCTTAAAATGTATTAAATGTATATTTTTTTATTCTGTCATGATTTTATAACATCATATATCAACATAGTGCAAAATGGTATTAAAATTGTGTAGAAGTCGTTGCTTTGTACGGAGCCCTAATCCTGACATAGAAGGGAAAAAAAATTACATCGTGGCCACGAATTAGGAATTCGTTCCCACGATTTAACAATACGTGCGCACGTTTTATTAACTCGTTCCCTCGATTTAGTTAAATCGTTCCCACGTTTTATTAATTCGTTCCCTCGATTTAGCTAAATCGAGGGAACGAATTAATAAAACGTGGGAACGATTTAACTAAATCGAGGGAACGAGTTAATAAAACGTGCGCACGTATTGTTAAATCGTGGGAACGAATTCCTAATTCGTGGCCACGATATAATTTTTTTTTTCTTCTATGTCAGGATTAGGGCTCCGTAGCTTTGTTATGAGAAAAATGTCAGAAAAAATTAATTTCATTGATGTCATTTGGAGTAACCAATATAAAGGGACCATTTTGGATCAAGTCATGTGGTCAATATCATGTGACATCATTCAGACACCTGCAAAGGATCACATGGTCATGAAGCAAAGTAACTAACTCTCTCTTAACTATTTGAAAAATTCATGTTTTTCACTCATTTGCATGCCATGAAACATCAGGTCATTCGGTACAACCGCTATAAAACATGGAAAATGTTGTAATATTTTAAAAACTTGTACTAAATATAAAATGTTTGATTGTCCTTTGCTAGCTAGCTAGATATCAGCCTGTTAGCATTGTTTGAAAATATCATCATTTGGTATAACCACAAGTGTCGTTCGGTAAAACCGAAATTTTGGTTAAACCAAATGACTTTTTTGTCCATCTTGTAAAAACGGACAAAATCAATATTAATTGTTTATAAAAACTACATAATCTCATTGTTAACACTTAATAAAACTTAAAAATTAATTATATCTCCATTTATATATATATATATATATATATATATATATATATATATATATATATATATATATATATATATATATATATATATATATATATATATTTTTTTTTTTTTTTTTTTTTTTTTTTTTTACACTTTTAAAAACCTTATTCATCAATGACCCTAATAAAAACACAACTGTTCATCATTAGTTCACGGTCCATTAAATAATATTAACAGATGCAACTTTTGATGTTAAGTAATAGTAAATGTTGAAATTAACATTAACAAAGATTAGAAAATAAAATCTATTTACACAAAACACAAAAATCTATTTAATATTAGAAGTATTTTTCATTGTTAGTGTTAACTAATCTTATTATAAAGTTACCAAAATGTGATACAAAAAAAAATAAATTGCATATCTGCTTTTGTACATCAAGAAAGAGGTACAATGATAAAACAAAGGATCATGTAAATAATATAATGTTTTAGGGGTTTTATCTTTTCGACAGTGGAGAATGTAAATTAACCTTTTAATGTCATAAAATATAATTTTTTCTGATATTATTGACACAGTCATGAGGTTTTACAGGGGTCTTCTCTCTGATCTCACATTCTGTTTTATAGACTTCTTGTCAACAAATGACAAAACGACAACAAAAATACTTCCTACATGTTCCCTCACATCAATGACCAAACTCAAATCATCAACTCTCATTGTAAATGACCCTGTTACTGAAAGTACTTGGTGTAAATACTTCAAAAAATGACCCTAATTTATTTCTTAATAAATATTCCTGATCTTACTGTGCTTGATTCATCTATGCATGTAAATCCAAATGGGAAAAAAGTGTAATATTACCAAATATACGCAAGTTGACGTTTCATGTTGACTGTAAGAAGTTTGGTTCTCTGCAGTCTTTCAGCTGAAAAGGGAGAGCAGTAAAAAAGGAGAGCTGGTGACAGAGAGTATTTTGTGTGTTAAGAGACAGTCCAGTTTGTTTAAGTGCACCTAAGAGAGAGGCCACGCTCCATTTTATCACAATTTGCTCCCTAACAGAGTACAAATGTGGCATGTGATGACAATAATGAGGCCTGATATCTGAGAATGAGTGTGCTTTGAGCAGAATAGCTAAACAGAGAGAGAGTTTTCTGCAGAGGCCATAGACTTTCTTTTTAGACACTCATAAAAATAAAGGTTCCAAAAGGGTGTTTTCACAGCAATGCCATAGAAGAACCTTTTGTGGTTCCAAAAAGAACCTTTCAGTGAACAGTTCTTAAAATAACCATTTTTTTCTTTGCTTGAAGAACATTTAAATAAAGAACCCTTTATGGAATGGAAGGTTCCATTGGTGTTCCAACGGTTCTTTATGGAAGCAGAAATGCAATTACCTTTCTTTTTAAGATATTTTTAAGAAACACAAACTGCTTGCTTACTAAAGAAATATATAGGCTATTTCATTTGGAAAACACACACACACAAAAAAGTTAATATTAAAGGGGACCTATAATGCCCCTTTTCGCAAGATGTAATATAAGTCTCTGGTGTCCCCAGAATGTGTGTGTGAAGTTTCAGCTCAAAATCCCCCACAGATCATTTATTATAGCTTGTCAAATTTGCCCCCATTTGGGTGTGAGCAAAAACACGCCTTTTTGTGTGTGTCCCTTTAAATGCAAATAAGCTGCTGCTCCCCGCCCCCTTTCCAGAAGAGGGTGGAGCTTCAACAGCTCACGCTTCGGTTGCCAAAGCTGGAGAAAACTTGCACATCTAGGGAGCAGAATGTCATTAGACTTAGCCAGCCACCTATAGCAACTACATAGCAACACCCTGACAACCACACAGAACAGCCTAGCAACCACTTAGCAACTCTTTGGCAACTACCATAACAACATCATTGTGATAGTGACTTTTGCACAGGCAAGCACCAGAAAAAAAGACCTTAAAGTATAAAGTCAACCACAAGCAATTAGACTAGTCACACTGATAAACTGCTCGATATTTTTTGAGTGTGCGAGGCAGTTGTGGCTAGCACTCACATTGATGTTTTTTCTTTCCTTTTAATTATCAAGGGATGTTTCACACCGTGAATCATCATTAGCCTGTCTGAAGGGCCACAGTCAGAGGCTTTCGCTGAGGTAAACGGCACAATTAGCAGCGCGGGGAACGAGAGGAGTATTCAATTTGACATCCATCTGTCTTGATCCATCTCTTTTGATCATGTGAAATGCTGAACTAGAGGCTTTAACATTCAATTACGATCATCAGGTTAATCCTGAGTAAAGTGTCAATGTTTTAATCATGAATTAGCAAACTCTGGTGAAAACAGCTGGCTCCAGGTGGCGGCAGGGCTTTTTCCCCCCGAACATCTGATTGAATGATTTGTCCTCATTGAAGAGCATAACTAGTTATAGATTTATTTACTTATTTATTGAATGCCATATCATATCATATGATTTTATCTTGTTTACTTGCTACCCAACAATATTATGATATTAAGATACTGTAATTTTACTTTGGAGCACAGAATACACAAAAATCTATTTAATATCTTAATTCTGAAGATGTTCAAACCAACCAAAAAACACTGCTAAAAAGAAATGAGATTTGTGCATTTAGACAATTTCACAGCAAATGCAAACGCAGACGTATCACGATGCACAATGATGAAATTTACATCCTGTGCACAATATGTAGTGGCAAACAGAAAACCAAAGCATTCTTTCTGCTTAAGCTTTACTGTTATTCTGAATGATTTGTGTGTGTTTGACATCCACAGGTGCAGCAGAGTCATAAACACAGCTGGTGTGATTCAGTCTTTAAACTGACCCACTCCTCACACAGCCTTTCTAACCTCCTGAACCGTGCAATGCAACCCCTGAACCCTCGAACACAGCGGCCAGACCATCATTAGCCTGTGGGGACGATATCAATGTGCTCTAACGCTTTACAACTCAGACCTGATCCACCACCTAATTAAAATGCCAGTTATTGTTATAGTTCCATTTTCTGCTCTTGTTAATCTTGAATAGGCCGTATTAAGCCAAAGAATTACAATATACAATACAAAGAACATTTACATGCTGCATTACAGGAGCAGAAGAGCTGAAACTGAGACGCACGGCAGCTTCACAAAAAGACTTCTGGAGTGAATTTTATTGAAAAAAACGTTGATCAGAGTTTGGAGGATTTTGTCAAGTCTTTTCTATCTTTAGGTATTATGACATGTTTGAATTATACATGGAATTTAATTAGAAATAATATATTAAAAAAAGGACTCACAGCTTCAACCGCAATATGCAGAGATGAAGCTATTCGACAGCATTGTGTGAAGAATAGAAAGAAATTTAGCGCATTAACTTTTGTGCAGTGGGACAATAATGTCAATGCAAAAAATAAATAAATAAAAAAATTGAATGTATATATATTATATATTATATATATATATATATATATATATATATATATATATATACACTGCCCCAGAGACAAAGCAACTTTTTTTCTGACAGTGACTTGTTTAGAGTATTAAGAAGATAGAAATAAGTGAAAATATACCTGTCGGCACAGTTTTGTTATTGTTAACTAAAACTATTAATTTAATATTTAAAGGTATTATGTTTTAATTAAGCCTGTAACCATCTCGATCATAGATGGAAAAGACATTTACAGCAAATACAGGCAACTTACTATAGTAAATATAACAGTTAGAAGTTGAGCCAAAAACCTAGGACTAGTTCATCAAAGTTGGTTTTTGAAATAATCTCCAATTTTTAATGAACTATTCAGTGGACAGAGGTGGTACTAGAGGCAAAGTTGCTCAGAATGAGGAGTTCTACCATGTGGTACAAATTTAATGGGCGTGCACGAAGAAAAAAAACAAACAAAAAAAACAATTGCACGATAAATGATCCTTTACGCACTTGAAAAATGTGAAGGCGCCTCCGGTGGCTGATTTCTTTAGAATTTCTCACAGGCCTCTAGGGCCGTGAGTCAAACAGGCCCAGCAAGCTTCATTCCAATCGGCCTCCGTCGACAATCATAACACCTAGGACCAGTCGCCACATCTTTTTTCACACAACCACAGAATGAGCTCATACATAGGTGTGCTGAGTTTGGTGAAAATATCTCTTTCCATTCACAAGTTATAGCCATTTTAGTAAAAGTGGCTCCACCCATTTTGAAAGTTTTGGTGGCCCTTAGAGACAGTGAATCGCAATTCAAAAACTTTTTTTTGATAATTATTGATAATCAGATTCTGGAGAATCTTGCTGCACTGGTTTGGTTCCGATTGGGCCAAAAACCTAGGACTAGCTTGCAAAAGTATGTTTTTCAAAAATCAAAAAAACCCCAAAATTTAAGATTCCGACAAGGATTCCAATGATTTAAGACTTGAGCCGACGCCTAATGGTTCAGGAGTTATGAGCCATTTCGTACTTTTGACCGCTGTAGCGCCCCCATCAGGCCAATGTGGGCGAGCCTTGGTGATGTTGTAGACGGTGTGAGTACGACTTACGACTTACGGTTTGGTCTGCCTGATCACTTTTAGGGGAGAATGCTGATCCTTGGAAATTTAGCCAATTACAATAGGGTTTCAGTGCTACGTTCTTGAACCCCTAAAAATAAAAAATTAAAATATTTGATGAAAAACTTAAATTAAATAAAGCTTAAAACTAAAAAATAAAGCTAAAAAGAAATAAAAACAAAAACACATCAAAATTACTAAAAGCTAAACTAAAATTAAAATGAAAACTGAAAATATAAAAAGGTCATTCAAAATATGAATAGATTCTATACAAACAATACTAAAAACCAAACAAACACTAGTGCCATGTTGCTTTCCAAATAAATCTAAGGGTTTTTGGATGTTAATACTGAGAAACAATCAAACAAAAAACATTAAAATCATAAATCATTCTTAAAATTTCAGACTATTTCTCACACGAACAGTAGGCATTATTTCACAATACAAAAAAGTATGCAATGCAAGATTGTTGTCACATGACCTCAATGAAGTCAAGTGCATTGTGGGATATAGTACTTTGGCAAATATGTAAGCATGCATTCAGAGTAGTCTGCTATTCTCTAGCCAGAGTGTCAAATTCAAACAATCTGAATGAATCTTTTGGGTCATTTCCCGAATCATTTGCATGCCTCAGAACGCGCCGCAACTATGATTTACGCTCATTGTCAGGCGTTTTCTGCGAAGCTCTGCATTTTCTCCATATTGATGATCAGTGTGTGTGACTCTCCCTGATGCTGCTCCTGATTATGCAGGACTCTCCGAGCAACCCGCTGTTAATCAGCCCGGACAGAGGTTAGAACAGCTCAATACGAGAGATGGTCGAGCTTTGATCCGAACAGCCATGCAGAACATTCCGGCCAAACCGTCAGAAACTGTGCTGTCAGGCCTTTTGGATTTAAATTAAACCCTGTTAACCCAGAGAGGAAGGAGAAGGAAGACGGAGAGCAGAAGTCAGGGATGTGCCATTTTCTCTGACGTTCGGAGTGGACGACCATTAACAATTTGTGTGCACAGCAGAACGAAATAAGTGCTTGCTGACAGTTGGATCAATCCTGCGTTTCAGGAAGAGAATTCTTAACTACAGAAGTTCAACACCTCAGCAATGACTCATATCAGGAATGCATAAACTACCAGTGCTTTAGCTTTAGGCCTGTGGTAAAGTAACCATTTACCCCCAAAAAAATTAAATCAGTCATCATTTACACATGTTGTTCTCTCGTGTTGTTTCAAACCCATATGTTTTTCTTCCATGAAGGGCTCAGATGGGCTTTTAACATCACTGATCTCAAACCTGATGCAACAAATCTTACGATGTATCTTTGTGCTCCACAGAAGAAAGTTAAACAGGTCACCGACAACATGACATGAGTAAATGATGACAGAATGAATTGTAAAATATTCCTTTTAGCACCTGTCTTATGTGTGGGAAAAACAATTAAGAACTCGATTTTTACATAATTTAAATAAAAATGTTTAATATGTTACATACAAACTCGAGACTCAATTATATTCTGGTGTCTACTGCAAAAAAAAAATTCTTAATTTCTTACTCAGTATTTTTGTCTGGTTTTCCAGTACAAATATCTTAAGCATTCTTAAATCAAAATAGTGTACATTATACTGGAGAAGCAAAATGACAATGTATTAAGTCTTGTTTTGGGGGGGGGGGGTGTCAATATCTGGGGTAAGAAAAATAAACTTAGTTCAAAGAGAAAATTTTTCTTACCCTACTGACAGATATTGTTCTTGTTTTAAGCATAATCTCACTTAATTTTAGTTTTTTAGAAAACAAGACTTAATTAATTAATTTTCCTTCTCAAGTAAATGTAGCTTGATTTAAGAATCTTTAGATATTTGTAATGAAAGACAAAAATACTAAGACATTTATTTTGTGCAATTATAATCATCACTAAAACTAAGTGAAATATTTTTAAAATTAAGCCTTTTATTTCAGCTGGTTGACAAGTCAACATTTTTCATTTTTCATTTAGTTTAAGCTAAAATAACTAAAGCTAAACTTAAATAAATATATATATATATATATATATATATATATATATATATATATATATATATATATATATATATACACACATACATATATATATATATATATATATATACACACATACATATATATATACACACATACATATATGTATGTGTGTATATATATATATATATATATATATAATTACTAAAACTTTAACTTAATTAAATTGAAAAGAGGAATATAAAAATAAAATTGAATTCAAAATATTAACAAAAGTATAATAGTATATTAATGAGACTAAGGGTATGTTTACATACAATGTACTAAAAACGGAAAAGCTTTTCCTTTGCGTTTTTTGCGTGCAACGATAACGTCGTCAAAACGATCCTAGTTCACACGGACCCGCGAAAACGACTAAAAACACTGTATTCTGCTGCCAGGCCAGTAGATGGCGATGTCACGTAATATGCATGCTCATGGCGTCACCGTTTTCACAAATTCACGTTTTTGTATGTAGTTTACACAGATACAATAACGGTATTGTTTCAAAAACTTGCACTTTGAAACCCGTTTTCAAAAGTTTGCATTTTCAGGCCCCCAAAACGTTGTTGTCGGTGTAATTGAATGGCCAAAAAGTTTTACGTTTTTAGTTGAAAACAGTGTTGTGTAAACGGCCCCTTAACACTACAGTGTAGATATGGCTTCAACATAAATCTACTGGACTTTTTATATTCTTGAGTCAAAAAAAATGAGTCTGAGGAGTTGAAGAATTGAAATATCTTTCATTCTTGTACCACAAAAAGTGCATGACGAGTTACGCTAAAAAGTTCAGTGCTTAAGTTTAGGGATCTCTACAAATGTCCAACAACCCTAAAGTTGTTGCAATTTCGATCAAGATTCAGCTAAATGTGACTTGTAAAGCAAAACAAATGTTCATTAAATTCTCTCATATCTCATAAGACACCTATTCAAAAACACATTATCATGCATCTAAAGACTTGATCCTCTCAGACTGGGCGGATTCATCTCAGAATTTCCCAATGGATTTCAAATCTACAATCACGACCGGCTGTATCTAATGCCTTAATGAAGAAACACGCCTTTAATTAACAAACCTCTTATAATCCTGATTAGGTTCTAAGGGGTTCTCAAGTCCAGAAACTGCTAATTGGTCAGAAATAAACTCTGCTGATGAATCCCAGGGCCCTCAGATGTTGTGGGTCACTGGAGGCGGATGATGTTCTGTCTATTACATCCAGAGGAGCAGAGCTCTCCAAACACACCTCGGGCGCAATCAAAACACTCTTGATTCATTAATTTACATATTTGCCAATTTGGAAGAGTTTTCCAGGCCTGCATCTCCGCTCTGGGCTGGAGGAAGAGAATAGAGATTGGCTGAATTTGGAGAGGAGTGATGTTTTCCTGTGATTTCCAGGTTTGGAACAACATGAGGGCGAGTAGATAATACAGAAGTTTCCGTTTTGGGAGCTCTATTTCTTTAAATCAAATGAAATGAGACTGTAGATAGAGGTGATCATGCAATGTGAGTTTCTCCAAGAAAGAGGCGGCTGAGGCCCATGGGACAATTAACTGAGATTTAATTAAGTCCCTTTTGTTTCCCTTTCACTTTTTTAGTTGACTTGCACTTGTCTTTTCTCTCACTTTTGCTCCGAGATGAAAGCAGATCTTTAGTTAATAGGAACTGTGTGATCAGATTGGTCTATTAGGGGAATAATGTGAGACGATGGGTTCGTCTACAGACTATTTAGGGTCAAATTTGCGCTTCACATAATGGGCAGTGCAGGTCTTTACCTTGATAATCAGATTTCTGATTACATATCATATCTGCAGAACCCCTGATGCAACGGGAGACAAGAGTAATGCTCCACAAGGATCTGTTAATGACAGTGAATTTTAAATGCTAAAATTTAGAAATACAGTATAAGCAGGGCTTGACATTAACATCGACCAACCCGCCAAATGTGGTTGGATTTTGGTGGGCTGAATTTTATATATATATTATATATTTTTTTAATTGTAGTCTTTTAAAAAGGCATCTGAAATCATAAACTAAGTCTAATGTAGAGTCAAAAATATCGACATAATACGACAAAATATCAGCATAAAGCTGCCTCTCAGTACTTTTCGCTGCTTATTGCACTTAAACAGTCAAATACACACAAAATAATGTAAAAATGCCGGTCTTGGCGAGTATTCACGTAACCACAGTCAGTTGTTTTAAGTGAATGTAAACTGTTGAGAAAGAAAACGCATGTGTAACAGTATAATGGATCCGTGTGTCAGGTCTTAAAGTGACAGCAGCCTAATAAACCTGCTGCCAAATAATGAGATAATATTAAAAATATCTATATGTCAGTTTTCCCTATGGTATCAATGTCAAAATTGTAGCCAGTAACTTTGGAAAAGCACTAGCCGAAGTGGCTGGTGAGCAAAAAAGTTAATGTCAAGCCCTGAATACAACATTTTTAGCAGCCTTGATTCTGGAGTAAAGAATAATTTTACTAAATCTAAACTTTCTCAGTTTACAGTTCCACAAAAATATGAAGCAGCACAACTGTTTTCAACATTGATAATAATAATAAATGTTTCTTGAGCAGCAAATCATCATATTAGATTGTTTTCTGAAGGATCATGTGACACTGAAGACTGGAGTAATGATGCTGAAAATTCAGCTTTGATCACAGGAATAAATTACAGTTTAAATTAAATTCAAATTGAAGAGAGTTATTTTGAAATGTAAAAATATTTTACAGTATTTTCTGCTCTTACAGTAGATAAATGCAGCCTTGATGAGCATAAGAGACTTCTTTCAAAAACATTTTTTTAAAAATCGTACCGACCCCAAATCTTTGAACGGTACAGTGTATTCCTTTTATTTATGAATTATTAAGTGAACTACACTAAAAAATGCTGGGTTAAAAACAACCCAAGTTGGGTTGAAAATGGACAAACCAAGCAATTGGGTTAAATGTTTGGCCAACCTGCTGGGTAGTTTTATTTAACCCAACTATTGTTTAAAAATGACTATATGACTGGCTTAAAATGAACCCAAATAGGTTGGAAATTAAAAATCAGACACATAATTACTAGAGACAACAATAATAATCAATTTAATAAATGTTTATTCATTAAACTAAATTGTTTAAATATTAAACATATCAATAAATGTTAATTTCTGACATATGGGTTCAATTTAAGCAATACATTTTTAAACAATAGTTGAGTTAAATACAACTACCCAGCAGGTTGGTCAAACATTTAACCCAACCGCTGGGTTAAAACAGCCCAATTGCAGGGGTTTGTGCATTTTTAACCCAGCATTCTTTAGTGTGTATATGCAAATCAATAGATTTTCTAGCACTAACAAGAGTGTTTGTTTTTCCACTGAATTGAGATGAAGTTGTAAGTGTGAAGTGGGAAGATATTGTGGATATTTTTCCTGTAGCCTATATGGTCAATAAACTACCATTAGTGAGGAAATCTAATACACCCGCTTTGTAATAGTTTGTTTTGCTCTCTCACAGTGGCAGAGCTGCAGAATAGATGATCGTGGTTCCCACAGTTGGCAAAAAGCAGAGATTTGATCCACTCCGTTCAGCCGCACACAGGGAAGCGTCGTTACCAGCGATAGACACCCTCCCTGTGCGAGAAATGAGCAATTGACCCCGGCTGCTACTCTCAAACTGGCGCGTTATCAGAACCTGGGGGAACGTGTTGTCATCTGAATGAGATAGGTTTATTTTCTTCCGTCCGGCATTTGTTCCGATACGCGGGGAGTCTGCACGGAGAGAGGAGGAGCAGCGGGGAACCCGTCACCGACACACGCTGCGAAAAACAAGAAACGGCCGTGAAACGTTTGGCCATCACCCAAATCTCTGCCTCCACCTTCTGTGCGGCCCGCCAGCCTCGGAGAGAAACAGGAGGCGGCAATATTGTGGAACAAATTTCCCCTAATGTGAACCTGCTGGTGGGACTCAAGGGAGGAAGGTGGACTCTTCTGTGTCATTGCTGCTCTACATACACACACTCACACATTTATCTTCAAATCCAGTATCTCTGACTATGTGACGGTGTGTTGTTTTCGGGGAAGTTTCTGTCCAATCACGGAATACCTGATGCGCCAGTCAAACCCCTGCTGTCTATGCCGCATGTCTGATCAACCTGGCCAAGAAAAGTGTTGTGCTGCCCTTGTTCTGTGCTTTACTTTGCCCTTGAGGTTTGAGAACACTAGCCCACATGTGCCTACACATAATAGCCTGTTAATATATTTGTGCTGAATTCAGCTTCAGGGATTTAAGGAATAGTTCAACCCAAAAATGAAAATTCTCTCATTTACTCACCCTTATGTTGTTTCAAACCCGTATGACTTTTCGGTCTTCACACAAAAGGAGATGCTGGCATGCTCTTCTTTTCCATACCATGAAGGTAAATGTGGACTTATTAGGCTGTGGACAAAAAGCTTCATATAATAAAAGTAGTTCATACAACTGGTGGTCTTGAAACATGTTTTTAAAAATGTTACAATGCTTTAAACATTACAATGTCTTAACCTGATGCTGAAAAAAATAGCAAAACACATTGTATTAGTTAAAAAACATCCATCTAGCATGTTTAGAGCAAATATTAAAAGAAAAACGTTGTAGGCAAAAGAAAGAACATCTCACAAATCTCAAAAAAAACTGTCAAGAACATGTCCAGATAATACTGAAATGCAAAATAGGAAAATAGAAAATATTGTACTTAATATTTTTGTATATTTTTTTTTTTTAACTTTTTTGGAAAGATGAATAAATAAATAAACAACAAAACAACAAAAAATCTTAATTTTGTCACTATAATATTGGGAAAAGTATTTATATATTTAAGTATTTAAAAGTATTTATATACATCATGGTAGTGTTTGTTGTACCAATGCAAATAAAATGCATTCATTAAAAAAATATTGATGGGGGCAGGGATGTTTAAATGTTATGAAAATAAATTTCAAAATCTAAAATGCGTCATGACCCTGAAAATAGGCATCATGCATGCATTAATTCATAAATCAATAAATAAATAAATAAATGAATAAATGTTATGAAAATAAATTCCAAAATTTAAAATGCTTCATAATCCTGAAAATAGGCATCATGCATGTATTAATTCATAAATAAATAAATAAATGCATAAATGCATAAATGCCTAAATAAATAAATGTTATGAAAATAAATTCCAAAATCTAAAATGCATCATGATCCTGAAATTAGGCATCATACATTCATTAATTCATAAATGCATAAATAAATAAATGCATAAATAAATTTAAAAAAAATATTTGAAAAAAAACATTCCAAAATTTAAAATGCATCATGATCCTGAAAATAGGCATGCATTAATTCATAAATAAATAAATGCATAAATAAATAAATAAATAAATAAATGTTCTGAAAATAAATTCCAAAATCTAAAATGCGTTATGATCCTGACAATAGGCATCATACATTCATTAATTCATAAATGTATAAATAAAAAGAACATTTTATGAAAAAAAAAAAAAAAATCAAAAATTTAAAATGCGTCATGATCCTGAAAATAGGCAAGTATTAATTCATAAATAAATAGTTATGAAAAAAAATCCAAAATCTATAATGCATCAATGCATCATGATCCTGAAAATAGGCATCATGCATGCATTAATTCATAAATAAATGCATAAAAAAAAAAATCCAAAATCTAAAAATCCAAAATCATGATCCTGAAAATAGGCATAATGCATACATTAATTCATATATAAATAAATGCATGCATGCATAAATACACGCATACATACATGCTAACTAACTCATTTTGGAGGTGAAATGTGACCAGGACGTTTTTACAAAATTCACCCTTTTGTTGATTATCAAGAGAGGTCAAGTAGAGAAAGACTCTTCTCAATCTAGACTGGCATAGCAGTGCTGAAGAGTCCAAACACTCTCCTTTTAGCAGTAAAACCCTTATGAAACCCTCTAGACCCACAGTGAAAAGCAGACCTGTTAGCAGTAAAAGATGATATGAACCCTCGTGTGCTATTGTTACATGAGCAGGAAGGTGCATTATCAATCTGAAGTGTGTGTGTTGTGTGTGTTTGTTTTGGGGGGAATGGAGTTGGCGAATGTCAATGATTTCCATAGCAACAGTGGGGTCCCCAGCTGTCACGTCTGGGCAGAGATATGTGTCATGAGCCTGGGGACCACTTAACCTAAACGGGAGTTTAACTCCGGGAGTTCAGGGTCTGTCTGCGCAGATTTCTGCTTAAAATGCAAAGATGGGGACCCAAGGGGACCCGCAGCACCAGGGCCCATGTCATCCAAGAAACACAGGCGATGCGCACTTGCTCTTTAGATATAATTAAGCCTCAACTCCAGGCAAGTGAACTGGAGAAGAGAGGGAAAACACGGAATTAGAAGAGATTCCAACGTCTGAACAAATACTGCAGCTACCAGAATGTGAAGGAACAACTTCAAATTACAAACCAAAAATGGGATCTCTTCAATAATCGCAACTGTTTGAGATGTAAATTTAAAAAAACTGAATTTTAGGGGGAAATACGAGACAAAGTTGATACATAAATTAAACATGAGCCTCCTGAGCTCAACCTCCTGAGAGTGAAAAAAATTGCTTCTGCTTTCTACATCACGCATGACCTTTCCAACATGATTACGAAATGTGTGGCACATCGCAGAGCAGTGCAAGACGAGCATTTGTGGTTAAAAAGTATACATTTTTTTTTTTTTTTTTTTTTAGAAAATGACTGATCGTTTCTCTAGATAAGACCCTTATTCCTCGTCTGGGATCATGTAAAGCTGACATTTGGACCTTCAACCCGTTGAACCCCAGTGAAGTCCACTATATGGAGAAAAATCCTGGAATATTTCATCTCATTGCCTTCTAGGAGGAACTATAGAGACATTAAAAGGATGTAATTTATCATTTTTCTTTCTGATAGTAAATGCATCCTAATTCTGATTGATGCTCATATCAATACCCTCTGTGTTCCTACTAGTGTCCCCTGCTCTCAGATAGATCATTATAAACTTGTGAAAGTGATGTTCAGCTATGCATTATTAATCTGCCTTCATTCTAATTACCAGATCGATAATTTCAGTCTGGGATAAGTAGAGTGTTTGGTCGGGTCAGCGGAGGCAACCTCTCTTTGAATGCACGGAGTGTATTTTTTCCCCTGCCACACCAGCGACAGCTCCGACATAATGCCCCTGTTGTTTCTGAAAGGGAAAACGCTGCATTGTTCCGGACGGTCCCCTTCTGGACAAGAAGGCCTGGCTAATCAAATGCCTGTTTTTCTCTGCAGCTGGTTTTCAGGAGGTAAAAGAGAGCTGACCTCCACCTCCCCTCCATCCGTATGCTCCGTCTCTCTCCCCCCAGGGACCCTTCAGCCGGCTTTAGGGGCAAAATGAGGTGTAAGTCTATTAAAAGGGTGTTTGTGCCCCAGTCAATGTCCCAGTGGGAGTCCCTGCTTTCTCATTCAGGTGCAGCTAATTTCCCTTATTCTCCTCATGGCCTGACATACGGCCGCCACGCAGAGACAAGGCATTAATAAACGATTATAGAGATTAGACATCCAAAAGATGAAGGCCTAGGCCACACTTCAAAAGACGATCAGACAGAGTGCTAAAACCTGATGCTCACACACACACACACACGTTATCAAGCACACAGAACTAGGGTCACAAAATTTCAGGAATTTTCAAAATTGGAATCTTTCATTGAGAATTAATAGGAATTAGTGTGAATAAACTGGAAATCTGCAAAATTGCAGGTTCGCCTATGACAGGGAACTTAAATGTAGTTGGAAAGAAACATCTTGCAGAAAGAACTTGGTTAAAAGAACCAGATTTAATGCAAATTCAGTTGAATTTCTACCCTGTGCATTCCTCAGTCACAGCACAGTGCTATTAAGGCCACTCCCCCTGAATCTGTTTTTGAACAAATTTTACATTTTTATTGGTATTTTTATTTATTTATTTATTTATTTTTTGGTCTATAGGGAATATGTTTATTTTATTCAACATTCATGCTTTTTTGTTTTTCAATAAAAAAATTAAAATTCTACTCAAATAAATTAAATTAATTTTTAAAATATGTATTATTTTGCATGCATGTCTGCTTATGACCAAACAAAATGTTTATATTTATTGCAAATTTCCAATTAATTCCTGTTAAGTTTTCAACTTGGAATATTTCCAAAATTTCCCCATCTGAACTTCCTATGGAAAGTTTCCATAAATTTACCAAAAATGTTCCACCCTTTGCAACCCTACCCAGAACACCCTAGCGACTGCATACCAATGAGCTAAAAACACTAAAGATGATGCTACACGGTGAGACCAATTTCTATCTGGAAAATTTGGATCGAAATTTGTTGCCCATTCTCAATGGGAAAGTGCCCAAAGCAACATCGCTCGGCAACATTGTTCAAAAAGTTGCCCCATGTATCATCACCTTATAGGGTTAATTCACCCAAAAATTAAAAATCTGTTATTAATTATGACGTTATAAACCTGTAAGACTTCAGCACTTCCAGGTTCTACGTCAGAACGGTGACTCATTATTGGCCAGCTCCTACGTCAGCATGTGTGGTGCTGCTCACGTGAACAGCGTCGGCCAATAACAAGCCGGTGTTCTGATTTAGAACCTGGAAGCGCTGAAAAGAAACAGCGTAGAAGAATGACAAAGAAGAGAAGAAATTGTTGAATGAAGTAGTTATTTTTGTTTTGTTTTCTCGTCACTTCATAAAATGAAGGTTGAACCACTGTAGTCACGTGGACTATTTTAACGATGTCTTTAGTACCTTTCTGGACCTTGAAAGTGGTGGTTAAATTGCTGTCTATGGAGGAGTCAGATAACTCTCGGATTTCATCAAAAATATCTTAATTTGTGTTCCGAAGATTAACGAAGGTCTTACAGGTGTGGAAGGACATGAGGGTGAGTAATTAATGACAGAAATTTCATTTTTGGGTGAACTAACCCTTTAAGACATACAGTAACTGACTATGTTTACAAGGATACACTCTAAAAAATGCTGGGTTAAAAACAACCCAAGTTGGGTTAAAAATGGACAAACCCAGCAATTGGGTTGTTTTGACCCAGCTGTTGGGTTGAATCTTAAACCCAACCTGCTGGGTAGATTTATTTAACTCAACTAATGTTTAAAAAATACTTTATTGATCACTTAAAATGAACCCAAAATAGGTTGGAAATTAAAATGTATTAATATGTTTAATTAATAATAATTAAATAATAAACATGTATTAAATTGCTTTTTAATGAATGTTCACCTTTTGATATTATTGTTGCCTCTAGTAATTATGTGTCTGATTTTTAATTTCCAACATATTTTGGGCTCATTTTAAGCCAGCCATATAGTCATTTTTAAACAATAGTTGAGTTAAATAAAACTACCCAGCAGGTTGGGTCAAACATTTAACCCAACCACTGGGTTAAAACAACCCAATCACTGGGTTTGTCCATATTTAACCCAACTTGGGTTGTTTTTAACCCAGCATTTTTTAGAGTGTACTTGCCAAGAAGGCATTTTGACAATTTTGTTTGAATATGTCTTGTTCAAGCACAAGACGATGTAAAAGAGAGCTCAATTCAGTATTCACATGCCGTATGAGACTCAGATTTCTCAACTTGAGCTTCAATATTTAAATTGTCAAGGCTTAAACTTTTGTGACGATGCAGCATCGACTATCCCCAGCATCACATTCATGTTCTCACAAATCTGCATTGTTAGAATTCATAAAAATATTACCAGCCAAATGGCGATTGAGACTATTTCACATACTCGCCAAAACTCACATTTGGCGTTTCGCGAGTGTTAATTTTAGGCCATAAAACACTTGCTTAAAGATGTCACTAGTGCACAAGCACTCTAAAATAGAGCTCATAGCATGGTTAAATTCAACAAAATATTTAAAAATATGCAAATGACTTAAAACTTAATAGAAAGACTCCTCGAGTAGCCAAAGCTTAAATTCCTTGCTCAAGAACACAAAAGACACAACTTAACTCCCATAGACTCTGGGTAACTCGTTTACAACATTAAAAGTTATACTCAGATGAACATGAACGTTACACACAAGGGCAAACCCACAACTCAGCAGAGCACATGAAACGTGAGGGCTTGAAACATACTGATAATATCATTCCATCATTGGTGAAAGGAAGTGAGGGGGGGGGGGGAAGCACATTTATCAAGGCGAAAAAGTGTAAATGGAGGCGGTCCTCATTCAGCCTTCACCCTGAAATGGGATCCCTGCTTTATCAAAATGAAACGGCGGCCAAGATTGGGAAAGTAACAATTGCATTCATGGACTCTCTTCTTCACGAAAAGAGCTAATTAAGGGCTGGCAATTTTAGCGTCGCACATTCAGACTCTTTAATTGAAAAGAAAATAAATACGACCAGGAAGGAGAACGTAAGTGACTGTGGAAGGAAGGCAGATGGCAACAAATAGCTGCGAATTATAAAGTCAATGGCTGCTCCCAGCATTGTGCGCACTGATGACTTAAGGGCCGACTCCGTATGGTATCAAAAAGCCAATTGAACCTTTTTGAATTTGAGCTCCAATCTGGCAGAAGTTCAACTTTAATTGAAAAGTTTTCAATTTTAGAGTAATTCTGGTTTTCAAAGACATGCAAAGAAAGAATTGCGAAGGCCTCCGTTCTAATAAATGGCAGAATGTTTTTGCCCCATCTTTTTTGGCTCAGTCTTGACTGTGTAATTGTTTGATAATTCATCTCGGAGGTCTAATTTACCCCCTGTTGGGTGGGCTGTATGTTGCTCGGTATTTTCCGCTGACTCTGATAAGAACTAGCAGAGAGATGGCTGGGCTCTGTAGGTGGGCGTCTATTTAAACACGTAACAGTTTGCATTTCATTCATGTTAACCCTTTAGGCAATCGCCATTTATATGCTAAACTTACAAAGAGTTGGAAGCGGCAATTTAACAAAGTTTGAAAAACATGGCTTGTCTTTGCACATGGCCCATTTTTTCTGAGAATTGTCAACACCTTTCTGTAAGCACTACTTTTAAGATATTTTTTTTCATTTGGAGCTTTGCTGTATCTCCATCCAATTTAAGTTGCATGGAAAGAGCCATTTTAAACAATCTGCCTCCAAATCTCTTTGTGTTTAAGAGAAGAACACAATGACAAAATGCTCTCTTTTTCTTATTCAAACAATGGCTTTTTTAACCATCAGTTAACTGCATATTTGATTTTAGGATTCAATGTTGCCATTTCACATTCTAAATTATCTTTTTTGACTGGAGAACCCTGCTGTTTGTTTCCTTTCACCTGTCAATCAAGCTATCAGAAGTAGGCCACACCCACATTTGCCTTTTTGTCTGAACCACAGGAGGCCTATTTAAGTGAACTGAATCATACACTCAAATCACATTCAGCTACTGTTAACTCCTAATTACATCAATGGCCTCTAATTTTGTCAGATTTTCTCCGAATTATTTGATAAATTTAGTGTCCATGCACACAAGCACACAGAATAAGGGCATATCCTTTGCTGTTTGGGTTTGTTAATAAGATTTCAAAGTCAAAGACAGACACTTACTGTAAATATTCTGATTAGCAAAGATTAATATAGCAAGATTTTTACATTGCATGCATGTTTAATCATATACCACCAGGCAAAACCAGTCAAATTTCGACATTTATTTTGATGCAAACACAACTAATACACAACCAAGTATCTGCGCAAGAATGTAAACAGAAAGCAACTACCACGGAGGGATCAAACCAGTGCGTTTCCTCCTGTAGCCGCTGGCAGATGGGTAAAATCACTCAGCCACAGTAACAGCTGCCATTTCCTGTAAAGTTTTCAGCAGTCTGCGATAATGAGAGCATCTCTCCAGCTATATGATCACATACCATAGATTGCATTATCTTGATTTTACATTATAGGACAATAATAATTCTACACCCAATATAGAGAACATTTCAACAGCTTGTGTCTAAATAGAAACATGTAACATAATTTTAACAACTCCTAAAACAGGTCATGCTATTGACACAAGCGGATCCAGTGAATGCACGAAAAACTAGATGACTTAAATCCAGACAGTTCAGGTTACATGCATGTTCTGAAGATAAACTAAAAAAAAAAAAAAAACACTGGGTATTGACACAAATTTCATGATTCAATTTTGATTCACAAGCTTGCATTTTGATTCAATTCCATAATTTCAGTTTAGATTTGATATCGAATAATTTGGATACATATCACATATATGTGTATAGCCTACAAACATTTAAATTGCACATAAGTAAGTTTTTATAATTAATAACTATATTTTCACTCCAATTTGTTTTTGAAATATAAGCATTTAAACAGTGGTTTGTTTTCATAACAGATTTATTCAAATATACATTCAATTTTGAAGAACAGGTTAAGTAAAAATATAATTAATATCTAACACAGTGCATATATGTAGCCAAATGCTGCTCTCTAGAGGTCATTTTTCTAGCTAATGCTAAGGCTATATGTTTACTGAATGGCTTTTCTGAGGTAAATGTATTGTTTACAAGCTATCGACGTCTTTCCTCGGTTGAAACACTGATTGATAGATTACATCAGACATGATACATTTCAGTAAGTTGTGCTGTATTTTTTAAACATACCTTCTGATGTTCATTCATGTTTATTTTGTGCTGGTAGTAAAGCGGAAGAGACGATAAGTTCACGAGGAGCTAGCGATCCAAAACGACATTTATTGTTTGAATTTCATAATACAACTTACAGAATGCTAAAGGTGAGACTTTCTTTCATATCATAAGTAAGAGAGCACAAAGCTTACCGCAATTTTTTAGATGGTAGGCACGACACATAATGGTTAGAGAGATCAATTTCAATTCATTAAAATGAAAATCTATATAAAACACTGTTACGTAACAGTTGGGATCATTAATATGTACGCCCCCAATATTTGCATATGCCAGCTCATGATCAAGCATTAGACAAGGGCAGAACGTCTGGATGTGCACAGCTGAATCATCAGACTAGGTAAGCAAGCAAGGACAATAGCGAAAAATGGCAGATGGAGCAATAATAACTGACATGATCCATGATATCATGATATTTTTAGTGATATTTGTAAATTGTCTTTCTAAATGTTTCGTTAGCATGTTGCTAATGTACTGTTAAATGTGGTTAAAGTTACCATCGTTTATTACTGTATTCACGGAGACATGACTGTCGTTATTTTCATTTTTTAAACACTTGCAGTCTGTATAATTCATAAACACAACTTCATTCTTTATAAATCTCTCCAACAGTGTGTAATGTTAGCTTTAGCCATGGAGCACTATCAAACTCATTCAGAATCAAATGTAAACATCAAAATAAACACTGTACTTATGCGATTAGACATGCTGCATGACGAACACTTTGTAAAGATCCATTTTGAGGGTTATATTAGCTGTGTGAACTTTGTTTATGCTGTTCAAGGCAAGCGCAAGCTCCGGGGGCGTGGAGTAGGGGAAGTTAAAGGGGCCGCGCAGCCTGAATCGGCGCATATTTAATGATGCCCCAAAATAGGCAGTTAAAAAAATGAATAAAAAAAGACGTTCTACGGCACCTTTAAAATAAATATTTCACCTTGTGGTACCAACTTTGCCCAGTAGGGGGATATTCTGAAGGTTTTTTTTTTTTACAGAGGGGTTTGTTCATATATCATTTGCCTGATTTACATTTTATTCCTAAAAACATGGTGATTTTTTTTTTTTCTCTGGCTGGCAAAAGTATTTTCTGATGTATGGAACCAAAATCCCCTCTGTAAAAAAATAAAATAAAATCTATTATGTTAACAAAATAAAACAAGAATTTTGAACATGGCTTTCTCCAATTGTTATATTTATGTCCTGGAAATTTGTTCAAATTAGTGCATATTTAATTAAGCAATGCCTCGTGCATATTTAAACATATAAAAAAAAAATTGTAATACAATTGTCTTACTGTGATAAATAAACAGTGGGAAGTATGGTATCTATCGGTTAAAATTAAATTTTCCCCTAATCAAAAATACTTTAGTGTTTTGCCTTAAATGATTTTCTTACAGTTCTGAATATTTTATGTAATTCTATAATATTTTAACACACACACACACACAAACAGGCTTTAACTCATTAAAACTGAATCTTCTAGGGCCTCACTGTCAGCGATAGGTCTATGATCTAAGAGAAACTGGTTCTCGCTCACACTGCATCAGAGCGCTTGATGCTGAGCTGAAATGTCCTCTCAGGAGGCTTTTCTCTGAGCATCAGGCTGCGTCTGATAGAGCGCAGAGGTGACGCTGGATTCACTAGATTTTCCTCTCAGACAGACATTATGCAGCGTGTGTTGAGGAACGGGGCAGATTTTCCCATGAGTCTCTTTCACACAGCTCTTCTCATTTCAGCCGAGAGGATGAATTCTGAACTCAGTGGAAATGTAACAGGAAGATTCAGTTAATGGAACGACCGGGCTGGGAATATAGGCACACGTTCACACACAGTGTTTAGCGTTACTGCGAATGTGATAATATGTAAAGTCAGTTTCATTATAAAACCTTTTAAAGGGGACATATCATGGAAAACAGGATAAGGTGAACCGATGGACAACCTGTCATGATGTAAGAGTGGAAAATGGCCACGAAAAACCTTGACCCTAAAAATGTAAAGTGTACTATATGAAGCAATACTGTGATTTTATCTACCGTAGGTCAAAAAGTGCTTTTGGCATGAAAATCAGGGTAACACACAGCCTTGAGTGCCTTAGTGAAACAATGTCAAAAGCAGTAGGATAAGACACCAATGTTCAAAAATAGCTTAATGTATTAAAAAAATATATTACATTTCCAGCAAGTGACATACACTACTGTTCAAAGGTATGACGGTCTCTTCTGCTTACAGTAAAAAATTGTTAAATATTTTTACAATTTAAAATAATTGTTTTTATTTTAAAATATATTAACATTTAATTTATTTCTGTGATGCAAAACCAAATTTTCTGTATCATTACTCCAGTCTTCAGTGTCACATGATCCCTCAGAAATCATTCTAATATGCTGATTTGCTGCTCTGGAAACATTTATGATTATTATTAATGTTGAAAACTGTTGTGCTGTGGAAACCATGACACTTTTTTTCCCCCCTCAGGATTATATTATATTTATAAATTCAAAGGTGGCTCATTCAATCAAAATGTATAGTCAAACTATCTGATAATGTCCATTTAAGACTTTAATATTATCAAAACTACAAATAGATTGATTGGTTTGCTCCGCAGTTTAAGTTATTAGCAACAGCATATTGTGAAACCAATAAAATACACTGCCAGTGAGAAAAAAAAAAATGAAAAGACATCAGTCTATTTGGAAAGAGATACAATTCTAATGCCCCCTTGATGAGCATGAAATGGTTCGCTCCACCTGAAGATGAACTGTGGCTGGAACAAAAGAGCGTGAGTCCCAAAGGGGCGTCCCACTGTTTGTCATTCAGGCAGTGACAGTAAATCTGATGTGTTGCTGATCAGCTGGCAGTATCAGCATATGTGTGCCATTTCTACACAGCTAAAGGGGCTCAACCTGAGGTTATTGATCCTTCACCAGTTCATTTCAACTTAATTGTCCTTGAAATGAGGTTCACACACACGTCTACCTGCATAAGAAACCTTGATGGACAGATTGATTGATTGATTTGTTTGGAAATTTTAACTGTGTTTTGTTTTTTATCTATTCATTCATTCAATACAGATGAACACAATCTGAAATGTGCGGAGCAATTACAGATATTCCCACATGGCAATTAATGTAATTATGCAAAAACAAAAATCAGATCAACCTACTAAGAAGCTCACAACCATCCACAGAAGCCTAGAATTAAAGGAATAGCTCACATGAAAGTGAAAATATTACTCATCCTCCTGTCATTTTGTATTACAAACCCGATTCCAAATTGTACAAATTGTGAATAAAAACAGAATTTTCAAATTTCAATATTTTATTCAGAATACAACATAGATGACATATCAAATGTTTAAACTGAGAAAATGTGTAATTTTAAGGGAAAAATAAGTTGATTTTAAATTTCATGGCATCAACACATCTCAAAAAATTTGGGACAAGGCCATGTTTACCACTGTGTGGCATCCCCTCTTCTTTTTATAACAGTCTGCAAACATCTGGGGACTGAGGAGACAAGTTGCTCAAGTTTAGGAATAGGAATGTTGTCCCATTCTTGTCTAATACAGGCTTCTAGTTGCTCAACTGTTTTAGGTCTTCTTTGTCGCATCTTCCTCTTTATGATACGCCAAATGTTTTCTATGGGTGAAAGATCTGGACTGCAGGCTGGCCATTTCAGTACCCGGATCCTTCTTCTACGCAGCCATGATGTTGTAATTGCAGTATGTGGTCTGGCATTGTCGTGTTGGAAAATGCAAGATCTTCCCTGAAAGAGACGACGTCTGGATGGGAGCATATGTTGTTCTAGAACTTGGATATACCTTTCAGCATTGATGGTGCCTTTCCAGATCTGTAAGCTGCCCATGCCACACGCACTCATGCAACCCCA
Source organism: Ancherythroculter nigrocauda (assembly GCA_036281575.1). NCBI lineage: Eukaryota > Metazoa > Chordata > Actinopteri > Cypriniformes > Xenocyprididae > Ancherythroculter > Ancherythroculter nigrocauda. The sequence continues at coordinate 5,129,111 of VTFQ01000018.1, forward strand.
TACCATCAGAGATGCAGGCTTCTGAACTGAGCGCTGATAACAACTTGGGTTGTCCTTGTCCACTTTAGTCCGGATGACATGGCGTCCCAGTTTACCAAAAAGAACTTCAAATTTTGATTCGTCTGACCACAGAACAGTTTTCCACTTTGCCACAGTCCATTTTAAATGAGCCTTGGTCTTGAGAAAACGCCTGCGCTTCTGGATCATGTTTAGATATGGCTTCTTTTTTGACCTATAGAGTTTTAGCCGGCAACGGCGAATGGCACGGTGGATTGTGTTCACCGACAATGTTTTCTGGAAGTATTCCTGAGCCCATGTTGTGATTTCCATTACAGTAGCATTCCTGTATGTGATGCAGTGCCGTCTAAGGGCCCGAAGATCACGGGCATCCAGTATGGTTTTCCGGCCTTGACCCTTACGCACAGAGATTGTTCCAGATTCTCTGAATCTTTGGATGATATTATGCACTGTAGATGATGATAACTTCAAACTCTTTGCATTTTTTCTCTGAGAAACTCCTTTCTAATATTGCTCCACTATTTTTCGCCGCAGCATTGGGGGAATTGGTGATCCTCTGCCCATCTTGACTTCTGAGAGACACTGCCACTCTGAGAGGCTCTTTTTATACCCAATCATGTTGCCAATTGACCTAATAAGTTGCAAATTGGTCCTCCAGCTGTTCCTTATATGTACATTTAACTTCTCCGGCCTCTTATTGCTACCTGTCCCAACTTTTTTGGAATGTGTAGCTCTCATGAAATCCAAAATGAGACAATATTTGGCATGACATTTCAAAATGTCTCACTTTCAACATTTGACATGTTATCTATATTCTATTGTGAATAAAATATAAGTTTATGAGATTTGTAAATGATTGCATTCCTTTTTTATTCACAATTTGTACAGCAGTGTCCCAACTTTTTTTGGAATCGGGTTTGTAGATATATTATTTAAAAAAAAAAAGCAGCATAAAAGTGTTTCATACAACTCATTCAAGTCATTCGAGGAACAAACTAAAATGTATCTGTATCACTGATTTTCAGCAAATAAAGATGTATATTTTGTGCTTTTCGTGACAGCTACTGAATATGGCTTCAAATGACTTGAAATATAATGCACAAATCATATTGATTAATATTATGGTGCTTGTAAGATGCATTTTAAACTTTTTAGAGTTTGGCAGTATAAATCACCATTTTCATTTACATGTACGAAAAACCTTATAAAACAGCTTGGATACTCCGTTTCACAGAAGAAATGCAAGTTGGAATGATATAAGGATATAAATGATGTTATTATTGTCAACTGAAATAGAAAAGTTTAAGTTGAAGTATGAAAATTACTAAAAAAAAATAAAAATAAAAATAAAATTAATTAAAAAGTATAGAAATAAAACAAAAAAGGCATAAAATTACTAAAACTTAAAACTTAAATTAAAAGTGAAAACTGAAAATATAACAATAAAAGCTCATTCAAAATAGTAATAAATAATATAATAGCATATACACATAATACCAAGAATAACACTAGTAAATGATGACCTTAGAGAGACTCACATCTTCTAATTAAGCCTAACCAGCACAACCACACACGTAACCGCATATTCACATGCATCTCATCACTAAACACGCTGCTGGAGCCTGATCAAACACAGACATAAACATATGCACAACACAAACGCAAACCGCTTCTCTCTTTCCATCACATGCACAGTTCACAATTTATTGATTAGTCTATATCTTCATATCTACCAGGAACGTGACAAGAAGGATGTCTGACTGGATGTGAATGAATAAAAACATATATAAAAGGTAAAGTTAGCCATTTCTCAGTGAGGGACTGAAATCAACTTTTCATGTTTACTATCATATTTATAAACATGCTTTGAAATGCTGATTTTATCAATCAAAATTGGATCATTTAAAAAGTCAGAAAAACAATAGCACAGAATTCGTGATGGCAATCTCATACACTTACTAAGTTTGTGCTGTTGTGTTCCCTCTAAAATTATGTCACATCCTGGTGCATGATGTCACTGAGGAACTTTAAAGGAATATTACACACACACACACAAACACACACAAACAGGATGTAAGTTACATTGAGAACACACGAAAACTAGAAATTAGAAACAATATTCCTAAGATTTATTTTTATTTAATTTTTTTTTTTTGCCACATTTTCCTATTTGTGTTTCAAAGAAGCATAAAAGTCATATGGATTTGGAACATCATGAGGATGAGTAAATAACAGAAATTTAGTTATTAATATATATGATAAATATGACAATATTAAATACTGCATTATTTTTAAATAATTTTTTTTCCCAAGATTTTGTGAACTTAAAAGCAAAACTTCAAAATAAGTTATTTTTAAAGATGTAAAAAATACAGTCTCTTTTGATCATAAAATAAATTATTTAAGATGTTACTATATGAATATGATGTTAAATCATGGCCCTTCTGTGTGTACACTTAACCTGCCACACACGTTTTGTATATGCCAGGGGCCAC
>VTFQ01000018.1:5136623-5303057 GCA_036281575.1 Ancherythroculter nigrocauda
ACATGTATCCTAAAAATTATTTTTATTTTAATGCTTAATGAGCGACAATCAAATTGCAATATGTTCATTAGATAATAGTAACATTTTTTAAGGACATTGTTGGCTGTGTGATGAATTGCTTATATTCCTCTATGAAAGTCATTTTGGATAAAAACATCTGCTATGCAAATACATTTATAACAGGATCTGTAACAATAAATGTGGTTGAATGAAACCTAAGCAGGGGACATGTGAAATGTCATTGCTTGTGTTTTGTTGGGTGGTTTTCATATCTGCACTCATCCTGAGGAAAGCATGTCCTCAACTGGCCACTGAAGGTACTGCATGCTCCTCATACTCATTTCAGTGTGGCTCTTGCTCTATATGGGATAAACGTGCACACAAAACAGTTAAAGCAATAAAGGAAGTTTGAAGTGTCTCAGATCACTGGGACGTTTTACAGAGGAACCCAAAGGCCTCAGCTGGAGCCGAATCGAGCCATATGGCAGCGTCCCCCGACAGATCAAATCAGCTGGTGTCGCTCTGTGTGTGTGTTGAGAGTGTGTTGTGCAGTCGGACCCTCCTCCCCTTTTTATATAAAGGATGAATGGAGCCTCTTTTCTGAAGGGCCACTTCCTGAGAACCGTTTAGTGTTTTTAATGAGTGCTGAGTGACATAAACAGGGTTAAATCTCCTCACAGAAGGACCTCTGGCTTACTCCTCTGACTCTGTTTGTGAGTAAACCTGTTTGCTCGACTCCTCTCAGCTTGTAGACTTTGTCGTTGGGATTTTCAGCAGGAAGTTTCATTCCTAATCCGCTGGAGTAAGTGGATTCGCTTTGTGTGTTCAAGACAACAAAATATTTAAAGCTCGAGTCACAAAACCCATTCATGACTAAACCTAATTGCCAACAGGAGCAAAAGACCACAGCGAGAGATAAATGTGTGCTTTTAAAAAGGCTCATATCTGGGATTCCTCACACAGCAGGAGTCAATGAATGATGTCGGGCCCCGTCTTCTGTTTTAACCAACACAACGATCATCCGGTGGGGTCCCCGTCAACCTCGTTTAAGGCAGAAGTTATGAGGGACTTACTTTTACTTACTTTTTAAACACATGCACCTGTGCAGCATATAGTGAAAAAGATTTTTAATGAAGTTATTCACAAATTAAACTAAGCAAGTTGATCATGAATTGAACAAATCAGTGGCTTATTTACTTGCATATTTACTGTATTTATACAATTATTTTTTTGGAGTTAAATGTGTAAAAAGAATGAATAAATAAATTTATCCACTAACCATTCAGAAACGTCTAAAAGTTGTAACTTCTTCCTGAGTCTCTCCATCAGTGTCGACTCCGGTTTGAACAATGTAAGGCTGAACACCGTCGTCATTTTGGCTGCGTGAGATTCTCCAGCTTTGTTGTTGTTGAGCTGTTAAAGCTCCGCCCTCTTCTGGAAAGGGGGCCGGGAGCAGCAGCTCATTTGCATTTAAAGGGACACACACAAAAACGGCGTGTTTTTGCTCACACCCAAATAGGGTCAAATTTGACAAGCTATAATAAATGATCTGTGGGGGATTTTGAGCTGAAACTTCACAGACACATTCTGGGGACACCAGAGACTTAATTTACATCTTGTGAAAGAGGCATCATAGGTCCCCTTTAAGCAAAATTAGTTAATTTGTTACAACATTTCATCATCTTTGTTAATGTTATACAGATAGAACTGTTGCTATAGTTCATATCAACTAAATAAATAATAATAACAAATACAACTTTTGATTTAAATAGTTTTTAGTAAATGTTGACATAACATTAACTAAGACTGTGTTGTATACTGACTGTATACTTGTATATGTATTCATGTTATTTAGCAACTTCATGTAAAGCGTCCTTGGGTTCTTGAAAGGCGCTAAATAAAACATATTATTATTATTATTATTAAGAGTAATATATGCTTTAGAAGTATTTTTCATTGTTAGTTCATAACTAATGTTAAAGTTGCAGTCTTTTTCCTCTTTGTCGCCATCTCTTGTTTGAAACCTGCAATTGCAGTCATATGCGGAACAGTTATCTGTAAGTGCGTTGTGCATCGGCACAGCTCGTCAGCGCGGATGAATCTAATGTTTGCTGTCAGTCACCGCACCGATGTGGATACTGTACTTCTGAATCACAGATTCTACATCTTGAAAGTATGACCAATATAAGAATTTTCACTGGAAAATATCAGCTGAACAAGTCTGCCACTTTTGTTCTCACCAACTGAGGGGAAAAGCATTAGGCCTACAATAAATCACACTGCCAATAGTGATTAAATCTAACGATCGCTTAGCTCGGATCGCCAAACCATGCAAATTATTATTACTGTTATATTGTTCTCAAATTGTTAATGTTAACAACATCAGCATTGCGTGACTATGTGTATTTAGTGTATATTAGTGTTACCTGTAGATTTCAATCTCTGTAGCCACTCCACAGTCCAAAGTCTTTTGCTTTTTGACTAAGGGTGAATCTCCAGTTGTCATTGATGATTGTCATTTGGATCTTTCTGGATTATATTCCGCCATCAAAATGATAAGTTTAATTATTTCAGCTGCTGTTTTAAAAGGCTATAAATTCCTTCTGTTTACGGACATGACGTAATGACGCACAGAGGAACTGCTGCATGCTCAAATTTCCCGCGGAAACCCACCATGTCGCTCTTATAGACCTTATGTAGCACCGCCCATTTTCAGCGTTGCGCTCGTTGTCTTTTGACTTCCGGTTTGTATTTCCACAGCGATATTACATTTATGAATGAACTGCTCGTTTTAAAATCTTCCCGATATACTGACATTTGTTAAGACATCTGCTTTAAACATAACAACGCTCATGATAACTTTCATTAACTCTACAACAAGTAAATCCACTTAACCATCTAATTATTCTTTGACAGCGATGCCATAGAAATGTACAGAGCTACCGCAAAACGGAAGTTCAAAGACAATTTTATAAAGATGGCGGCGCGCTTGTTTCTCTGGTAAATAAGGTCTATAGACCCCTTAAAAGTTTGTAAACATTGCAACGTTTCCTGGTGGGCGGGGCTTAGCTGGAGGCAAAAAGAGGCGCTGGACGCAATGTTGACAAGCGTAAACTAGTATGTTTTAGGAGGGATTTATTAAACATGGATGCAGAAGAAGGTTCAGAACTGTCCGAATATGTACTGTCACTGACTCTGCGGGACCATGACAGCTATTTTTATAAATTAAATTAAGTTTTGGATATTTCCAAGACAACATATGAATTACTTTCGGGTGGTTCGGGGAATTTTTTCAAGGCTTATTGTCTAATGTAACCTAACGCTGGGCTAACTATGATTATGGCTAGCAATGTGCCATAATCTATCGCTGTATGTTTGTTTAACATTTAAGCTAGCTAGTGCGCTGAAAGTTGGCAACTTTTCACCTATAAAACAGAAACTTGCTGATTTGTACTGATAAAACCAACACACTATTACATATGCATCGATTATTTTACCTGATATGAAGTGTGCACTGCAAACACGAGCATTATTTATGATCGTCTCCGTCTAGTCTTTACGCCGTATTGCATTCAACCACAATTGTCTTCTTGATTTCTATGAAGGAATGTCTGCCGGGATCTGGTAAAACTTTAGTTTTGAACGAAAAGTGCTGTTCCTTCTATTCTGGCTGCCAAAAACACATCAAGACGACATTTTAAAGTCAAAACCTCAAACTTTTAGCACGCCTGCTATTAGTTCTTCCTTATGTTTTTCCTCCAGCTAGAGCGGTGACGTCACAATGACGTAGTCGATTAAGGGGTCTATTATAAAACATTATTACAAGCTTACCGTTGTTAATCGAGACAAGATAATTAGATAGTTTTGAACACTGGCTAGTTATGTACTTGCTCAAAAATTGATTTAGGATAATTTTTAACCAAAAAAAGTTGCGGACTGCAGCTTTAACCTTATTGTAAAGTGTTACCGCAAATTGTTTAAACAAACTGATTCACTGGAATGAGTCTTTATCAGTTCTGCAGACTAATGAAGAGTGTGCAGCTTCCCCCCGAAACATGGACACAGTCATGTGACTTTCCACACGGACACCTCAGTCGACCTCAAAACTCACCTCTGAGAGAACTTCATAACTCACACATCGAGGGCGACACGTCAGCCTCAGCATTTAAGGTTAGTGGTTGGTTACATCCAAGATATACAATGAAAACAACAACTATATAACCATATTTATATGATTTATTATTTGCTGGACATGGCCTTGAACTTTATGCTATCTGCATCATCACATAAAGGTTAGCAATTATTGTTATACTTAATATATTAATTTGTTAATTTATTCATTCATTTATATATATATATATATATATATATATATATATATATATATATTTGTACAAAGCAATACTGTCTCCTGTATTCTGTCTTGTCTATGGTCTGTGGAGAAGCATTCAAGTAATTGTAGTTTAGTTCTACTTTGTATAGTACTTGTACATATGACAACAAACAACTTTGACTTAAGAAAGAAAGAAAGTTTCACAGAACACAGATTTCTTCACCATGTTTTCCAACCAGATAAATTCAGAAATATAATTCCAGAAATAACATCATCAACTGAGAACCTACAAGTAAAATTCAGTGAACCTTAAATAACAAGAAATGTTCAATATCACTGTATTGCTGTGAGAACACACACACACACACACACACACACACACACACACACTGCTGGAGACAGATGCTTTGGCAGTTGTTGACAGAATTCAGTCGTGTCTGTGTGATTACTGGACTATCACGCTGTACACGCATCACTGTGTATGAATTAATGAGAGAAACTGCCGCCACAGAGACTGTGTGTGTGTGTGCGAAACACTAAACGTCAGTCATATTATGTGCACAACTCACTACTATATACATACTTATTTATATAAAACTATACAGCTCAGATTATTGCATTGACATTTTGTGTGTATTTGCTTTAGATGAGATGAAGTGGGCCAGATTTTGTATGTAGGTGTGTTGGTTAAACTGCTGGCCCTAATTAAACCAGCATTAATCTGTCATTAACCCAAAGATCAGAATCATTAGCTAGTGTGTGCTGGCCCTTCATAGTCGCACATGCACACAAACACACATGCAAATCATTGGTTGCTTTATATATTAGCAAGCTAAAGTCCTATTGTTGTCAGTAACAGATGTATTCCTTATAGTGTGACAATATTCCTTTGCTATAAATGTGTGTTTAATGAACTGGATTTTTTGTTTTCCTTGACAATAACGGACAAGACAAAACTGTGAGATTTGTAAAATGTGTGACAACTAGCCCCAGTCTCTTATATCCCTTGATTTTAGAAAGAAAGAAAAACATGTTTACATATAAAAGAGAGAAATCGCAGTGGTGCCTGCTGCTGAACTTTGACCTTTGCTTGTTGGAGGACACAAGTTCACATCAGAACAGAATGAGGCAAAGATGAGTAAATGATCACTTGTGGTCGGATCTCCTGGGTTGAGCCTTTTGGGTCATTTTTGGGGGTTATTTTTCTCGTGTTTGGGTAGTTTTTGTGTTTTCAGATATAACCCAGGGCTTTTTGTGCCCTGAGTGCAGCTCCGTCAAATTGGTGCTTGTCTTTGGTAAAATACAGGTTTGTGTATGTTTAATTTTGTCTAAAAATTCGTTATGGTTCTGTATGTCGTTTAATTTAACACACAGCGCGATATGAGACACCTAAACGTAATGAAAACGCCTGATGCATTGTATAAAATGTTATGATTTTATTAAAAAAGATACAGAATATAAATACTTAGGATGTTAAAATATGTTCTCAGATTATTTATGGACAGGTTATGGAGTCGATCACAGCATTTTCAGGCTACAAGTGAAACGCAGGTGGCGGTCTGAAGTTACAGTTCCCCCGCCGAACGCGAGTCATCTCCGGTACGAGATCCAGCGCCGTTACGGTGGAAACAGAGACTGGTCGATTACACTTGAATTACTTCTAAATGTTTAATTTTTACTTCTAATATTTGTTAAATGAGCTTAAATGTATGCATAACGATATAAAATATGCAGATTGAAAATAAAGGAATTATAATGCAAACTAGAGGTTGTGGAGCATTTAAAAAATGTTTAGAGGATTTAAGGTAATCTGTAAACATTAATTCATGTATGAAGTAAAAAAAGAAAAAAAAGCCAGTATTATAGTAAAAATGAATCAACCCATTATGCTGGGTAAAATCCAACCTGTTCTGTCCTATATTTACCCAGCCATTGGGTTGAAAACTAGGAGAAACAACTGAGATCTCAGTTTCATTTGAGGGTGTTTGCATTCTCATATTCACTTGTCTTTACTTCTCATTCATTGATTTATTTATCAGTTACAGTTCATTTTCCCTATAGTGAATGTGATTTTTTCCAGGGGGTGTGATATGGAATCACATGTGAATGCTGTCATTGATTCCCACTATGAAAACACTCCTGTTTTAAGCGTGTCTGATGCCTCGGGGCTCTTGTTCACACACTTCTAAATGTCAAAATGTTTTGTGTTGCTGAACTGTTCTCAAGTGCCATTTACTCAGCAGCCATGAGAGAAAGAGAGACAGCTGTCATGTGAACAACACTAATCCACTTCACAGAAACACTGAAACAGAAAAAAAAAAAAAAAAAAAACTTTGATGAATTTACAGAACTTTAGAATAGTTTATTAAGACCTCTATCTATCTATCTATCTATCTAAGCATTGTTATTTCTATTTTGCTGTTATATTAATTTTCTTAGTCTGATTTGATCATTAGGACCCTGGTCGAAAATAATTAACTAGCCTGCCTTAGAGAAAATAATTTAATCAAAAAGATTAATTAGTTCACAAACAGTTTCACTCATAAATAAGTGTGCATTCTCATTACTGCGCATTGCATATTTCGGTCAAGTTACTCTGATTGCAGTAATATTTAATTAAATTATAAAGTCTTGTAGGATTTAGGTCAGATGTGTTTTTGTAAAATAAGATATTGATTTTGATTAAACTAACATAGCAAGAACACAAAGGGCTGAAATGCAATCTGAATTCTGATTACAAATCAAATGTTTGCATCAAATAAAGAGAAAAATCATAAAGATATGCATGTGACTATAATAGTTATGTGATATAATTTTGCCAATGTCACACTGTACTTTGTCATTAAAGATTAAACAAACACTACTGAAAGAAATTAATCTCACAAAACATGTACATGCCACATTTCATCCTGAATTCAAAAGAAAGAAAGAAAAATATTTATTTTGTTTTAAGGAAATTAAACATTTTTTTTTATTGCATTGTTACATTATTTTCATGACTATTAAGCATTTTCACCCTGAATTCTCATTAACATAATGCAAAAAAAAAAAAAAAAAAAAAATCACATTACTGTGATAAAAAAATGTAATAAATTACGATAATGTAATAAAGAAGATATAATGTTGAAATATATAAATTTATATATTATAGCAGCATTTGTTGCACTTTGCAAGCAAATAATTGTGTGTGTGTATATATATATATATGGTTAAAAACAACCCAAGTTCGGTTAAAAATAAATAAAACAAGTTTTATTTAACTCAACTATTGTTTAAAAATGACTATATGGCTATAGCTTAAAATGAGCCCAAAATCCAAAATAGGTTGGAAATTAAAAATCAGACACATAGTTACTAGAGGAAACAATAATAATCAAAAGGTGAATATTTATTCATAAGCAATTTAATAAATGTTTATTGTTTAATTATTATTCATTAAGCATATTAATAAATGTTCATTTCCTACATATTTTGGGTTCATTTTAAGCAAGCAATACAGTCATTTTTAAACAATAGTTGAGTTGAATAAAACTACAGGTTAGGCAAACATTTAACCCAACCACTGGGTTTGTCCATTTTCAACCCAACTTTTTTAGTGTGTTGTTTGGGAAAGTGTGTTTTAACGCCTGTGAAAGTCTGTAAGCTGACCACAGACCTGCAATGAACACATCATTAGACACATCAGACAGAGAAACCAATGTCATTTTAGTTAGACAGCACAGGCTGGAGGCTTTGTGTTCCAGTGTCAAATACTCGCTCAAAACCTCTTTATACGAGAAAGACAAAGAGACACAGAACAAGGTCACATGAGGAAAAGCTGTCTGGTGTGAGGTCTGCAGATTAAACAAATCAACGATTTAATGAGTAGCACACTTGCTTGAGTTCCTCTTCATCTTCAGAGCCACAAAGCGCAGGATCTCGTCCAAAAAGAGAAAAGGAAAACACATTTTGGGGCGAAAACTAAACATTTAAAAACCCCATGTGCTTATTCATGCATACTGTAGAATCCTAGATTATTTCTTGCTTGGTTAATCCATATCCGGTGGCCTCGTACACAAAGGCGGACTAATGTTGTCATTAGTTCTGCTTCTCTGGTGGTCAAAAGCTGAATCGGAGAGCTGGCCGCTCCTCCCCCCGGACCACAGAGGGTTTGAGCGAGTGCTGTCTGAAGATAAAAACACATCATATAAGCTGCCCGTCGACTGAAGACGCTTAGAGGCAGTTAATTAGAAATATGAAAATGGACCAAGCACCTGTGACATTGATCAGTGTGACGTGAGATTCACTCTGACCAGAAATGTTCAACACAACTTGAAGCAAAGCTGTTTGAAGAACTCTGACATTTTAGATCTATCCGTTTATGGTTATGTGTTTATGGAGGACCATAGTAAACCAGACGGGTCTTTCTCATTTCAGACGCTAATGTTGTATGCAGAGAGATTTGAACTGACAGAAGACAAATGACCACATGACCCGGACATGAGAGCAAAGAGAGATGGTAAAGGAAGGTACTCTGGACCCCGTAAAATATAATTATATTAAATATTTTATTTAATTATTTTAACAAAAACCAATGTGGATGAATTAGATTTTCATTTAAATGTTTGAGTTCATATTGAGATCTCAGACTTTAGAAGCAGAATTTTGGCAAAGTTTGAGACATTATTAACCTGACAAATTGAAAATAAATGGAACGGTTTATTGAACAAAAACATTTTTTTTAAAGTGTGCAGTTTGTGTTTTATGCTTTGCATCACTGATGCATTATACTTGAGGTGAAAAAACGGCTTAATTTTATTCATAGATATGCAATTTGGTGCAGATGCTGATGTTTATACGGCCAAAAAAATAAAAGAATTGTTGGTTTAACTTAAAAAAAGCATGGTTGCCTTAAAATTTTGAGTTGAATAAAATTAAGAATTTGAGTTAATACACTGAAGGCGATTGATTTAATCAACAGAAACTAAAAATATTATGCTATCTGAACCACATGAATTATCTAAGTTGTTAAAAGAAAAAATGTTGTGATGATTCATGAAAATATTTTTTTACAGTGCTTCCAATGAAATTAGCCTTAGCAGGATGAAGTTTAAAATAATAGTTATAAATCTAAAACCACAGAACGCTATCAAACACAATGCATCACCTGAGATGCGGCAGAAATGACAGTGTTCATTTTCTAAAAGAAACACCCATATATGTGATTATTCCATGTCATATGTAATGGATTAATTTTGGGATTTTTTTCGAGTTTCACTCAAGTGTGTGACTGTTGGGAAGAGAAGCACGGAGCGATTCCTGTCAGACGAGAAGAAACATCTGGCGTGCATGTGGGCCGTCAGCTCTCGACTGAGTGTGTTTCATAATATAATAATTATTTATTTGGTGCAAATTAATCTGTGTGTGTAGACTGTAATTTGTTTGGATTCATTTAGACTGTTAAGCACTGCTTACATACTGTAGTGATGATAATGCTTTTATAATTTATGTGAGGCTTGTTCATTGTAAAACTTTCACAGAATCGGCTGGATTTACTCTTATTGGGAGTGAAAAGGGATTTCTGAAATGCATAAGGAATTGTACACATGGAGAAAAAGTCACAATCTCTTTAATATCTCAACAGTTTCTTCTAAATGGTAATGAGATTAAATGGAGAGCAAATTGCACTCCTGCAATAATCTTACACATCTCCTCTAAAGTTTCGGAAGAAAACCCTATATATTTGATATGCAAATTTCTAAGGCCTCTAAATGATCAACATGATTAAAACTTTGCTGAAAAATCTGTTATGCCTTCTGTCGTGTGATTGATAGTTAAGACTTTTTTAACTTTACTGATTTTTATAAAGTAAACATAAGAATAACTTTGGTATTGCTAGTAATATTTCAAGATGAACACTTACTGGACTGAAGCAACTTCAGTTTACTTGATTATCTATACATCATAGAGTTTCAAATATGATCATCAGGTTTATTTGTTCATCTCTCAATCATCATTGTATTGTATTGCATTATATGTTTTAAAAATAATATAATATTATTTTCACACTTTTTGCATAATTTGGCAAAATAACAGCTTGAGTGGGAATCATTTGCAATAAATATTCTGTTCACAAGTGATATTTATCTTGATTTCTCTCTTTTTTTTTGTCCACACATCTGATCTGATTTGTTTTTTTTTTTATTATTATTATTTTACTGTTTGGTGTTGTTGAAATTATGCCACAACTAATAGACAGATTTGACTTATTTATAAATACAAACAAACAAATAAATAAATAAATATATATATATATATTTTTTTTTTTTTTTTTTTTTTTTTTTTTTTTACTCAAATATTGACTGATTAATGCTCTTGCTTGTTGAGATGAAATGCAATAATTAATATTTTTATTATAGATTTTCATAGTTTGAGATTAAAAGCGTAGTACAAAGATTTGAGTCTAGGACAAAAGCAATAAAAACTATATTAAAAGGCATTTTAATGCATTTCCAAGACATTTACAATGTGACCTTCATGTAATATTGCATAGGAAAGGTCCAAATATGTTAGTTTTCATAAAAATCAACCCAAAAGTGCCCTTAGTTGAAGAAACACTCATATATGAGCAAGAAAGTAATGAATACTGTGATTTTTTTGATAATAAAAAGTAAGATGAGTCCAAATCAGTGTTATTTTAGTATCATCGAAATACTATTATTTTTAATATTCTGAATTAGACTTTATATTTGATGGTTTATATTTTCTGTTTTCATTTTAAATTCAGTTAAAGTTTAAGTAATTTTGTGTGTTTTTATCATTTTTAAAAAATTTGTATAAATGTCTATATAGTTTTTATTCATTTTTATTTTAGTAGCCTACATCAAGTTAAAGGTGTCATCAAACGTTTTTTTACAAGATGTAATATAAGTCTAAGGTGTCCCCTGAATGTGTCTGTGAAGTTTCAGCTCAAAATACCCCATAGATTTTTTTTAATTAATTTTTTTAACTGCCTATTTTGGGGCATCATTAAATATGAGCCGATTCAGGCTGCGGCCCCTTTAAATGCTGACGCTCCCCGCCCCCGGAGCTCGCACTTGCCTTAAACAGTGCCTAAACAAAGTTCACACAGCTAATATAACCCTCAAATGGATCTTTAAGTGTTCGTCATGCATGCGGCATGCATGCGTCGGATTATGTGAGTATTGTATACTGTTATATTGTTTACATTGATTCTGAATGAATTTGATGCTGTGCTCCGTGGTTAACGGCTAATGCTACACTGTTGGAGAGATTTATAAAGAATGAAGTTGTGTTTATGCTTTATACAGACTGCAAGTGTTTAAAAATGAAAATAGCGACGGCTCTTGTCTCCGTGAATACAGTAAGAAACGATGGTAACTTTAACCACATTTAACAGTACATTAGCAACATGCTAACGAAACATTTAGAAAGACAATTTACAAATATCACTATCACAAATATCAGTTATTATTGCTCCATCTGCCATTTTTCGCTACTGTCCTTGCTTGCTTACCTAGTCTGATGATTCGGCTGTGCTGCTCCAGACTTTACTGGCTGCCCTTGTGTAATGCCTTCACTGTAAAAAAAATCCCGTTGTTTCTACGGAAAAATACCGGCAGCTGTGGTTACCAGAACAATACTGTAAAAATGACATCAAACCGTAAACATACTTACGGAGTTACATGTGAATTTAACATTTTAAATCTGTTAAAATTACGGTAAAATAACGTATTTCATTAACTGATATAATGTTAATTTACCAACCTAATGAAGTACTAATATCTGTTTTGTACCTTTATAATACACTGACAGTCACCAAACACAGTGGTGATAAGAGTCACATGATGAATCAAAGTTCATCACAAGCAGCTTTTCCACAAGCTGAGAAGCACAATACTAATATATAGAAGGAGCACACAGTGTCATTCACACACACACTAAACACCATCATGGTAACATGCATGAAATTTTAAAAATGCAATAAACATTAATTTAACAACATTAGATGTAACATAAAACCCTAATGTACATAACTGATTAGAAAAAAATGAGAAAAACTAAGAAGAAACAGAGTTATTTCAACGAAAATATATCAAATGTGAAGTATCACGCAGGGAATTGTGGGAATGTCAATATACGGTTTTTCACTGTAAATTTTACAATGAATTGTTATTTTTCACTTCCAAAAACTGTGAATTTAACGGTATTTTACCGTAAAATTACATTAAATGTACCGTTAGATCTATTACAGTCATTCACCATATATAGTACGGAAACTTTCTGTAAACCAATCAACAGTTTTTCACCGAAGCATTTTTACAGTCTTTTACTGTTAAAATCACGGTCATTTTTTACAGTGTTTCATAATGTTGGGAACATGGGCTGGCATATGCAAATATTGGGGGCGTACACCCAGTCGGTGTTATGTTGAGATTCGCCTGTTCTTCGGAGGTCTTTTAAACAAATGAGATTTATATAAGGAGGAGGAAACAATGGAGTTTGAGACTCACTGTATGTCATTTTCATGTACTGAACTCTTGTTATTTAACTATGCCGAGGTAAATTCAATTTTTCATTCGAGGGCACCTTTAAACTGATTGAAAATAAATTATTTTCTTACCCATTTTCAATATTTTATTATCAGGTAAGGGAAATGGTTTTAGTTTTAGTTTCATTTATAATAACAGCCCGGTTCCAAATATCTTCTTTAGGGGTCGACTGCATTACGCTTCCAGCCGTGATTGATCCATGATTTGCACAAGTGCCATGTTATTGACAGGAAGACAGACTGCGACTGTGTGTCCACGCCAGGGCAGATGCAGCCGTGCACTCCATCACCCTGGAGAAATTGCTTGCTGGGATATAACAATAACAGCATGTTATTTTTATCCTCAGTGTAGATCAATGGTAATGTAGAGAGGACTGCGGATGATGGATGAACTTCACTGGGTTTTTAGCTCTCGCAGAGATTCAGCTTTACAGGGCCCTTCGGTTTCTGCATGCACAGATATGCTCAACTGTTGTGAGGCTTTTATAATATGTGAAATGCATTACATGCACATCTATAAATGAGTCTGCAAAGGCAATCTTTCATAGCATTGCAAAACAGCATTTGCTCACTGAAGGTCTGAATGTCATCATATCAAATCATTTATGTTATGTACTTAATACTCAAATGTTAAATCTTTTTCTGTGATAATATACATACAGTAGTGGCCAAAAGTGATGTCCGGAGGGGATATTTGTTTTTAATGACCCTAAAAGTCCAATTAAACCATCAAATTATGAGGAAAATATTTTAAAAATGATGGAAGAACAAAACGCTAAACTTGCGGTATTTATCTGATTAAATAATTGGCAAAAAAAGGGAAAACTACAGCTACAGGTTTTATTTTACTATGCAAAAAGTTTTTGCATGTGTTCATAATTTCTTTGTATGACAGCCTGGCCAAAAATTATGTCCGCACAATTTGGCATGTTTATTGCATCATCACAAATAAAGCAATTGACTCCAAGCACAACTACGCAAAATCTTTAACAAATTTGTAATAATATTTGAATAAACAGTAAACATGTCAATTTTCCAACATCGTACATCACTATTGAGCAGCACTGGCAGCTCTGGATTCATAAATCACATCTCAGGCACAAGGATACATCATTCGCTCTGTGTTAGATACGGTTATAACTCTTCGTAGGTTGTGTTGAGGTTATGAAACAGATGATACAGTGAGGTGCAGGGCTGATGTCCGAACATGAGGAGATAAATCTGTCTCACAACGCTTTGAGATCAATCTAACCTGCTATTGTGGTCACTACAGCTGCTCTGATGGCTTGATAAAAGTCTTCTTGGCATGTTTTATTTACTACTTGAGATGATAAACAAAGCAGACCTATAGAAAACTATTTTAAATAGCAATTTGCAATGCCAATTTAGTAGGAAATTGTGGTTATTTTAAAGTTACACTATGTAACTTTTGACGCCCTAGTGGTTAAAAAAACCAAACTAAATGCATCTTGCGGAAGAACATTGTTTTGGTTGTGCTTCGGCTCTGCTTGACAGTGCAGAATGCGGATGAATATGACTATTCACAATTAACTCTGTCAGAGAGCTACATGTGGCGATTCATCGGTTCAATAAAATACCTTAATCACCTGTTGAGTAATAAAAACTTAATCTCCGCCACACTTTTTTTAGCCTACAACATTTTAAATCCGTCAGTTCTCGCAATCTCCGAAAAGCCAAGCAGTTCGAGCTCTATCGCTTTCTCTTTCTTCCAGCAGACTCTCCTCTTTTCGGCGTTTGTTAAAAACGGGTGATTCCCCGGAAGTGAAGATTTAGCTGCTCCATGTCAACCTTTCTCGCTCGTTGTAACAACTAACCTATGCCGCTCCCATACCAAACAAGTCAAAGTAGCCGGAGCAACTTTTTTCTGTTTACGGATATGAAGAGACACTCGCGGGCAAGTGACATATAGAGGGTATGCACCGACGTCACTTTCCCGCCGAAAGCGCGCTCCCTCAGCTGGACTGAGTGGCAAAAGAACCTGTTGCGTGACTGGATTTTACAGGGGAAACTGCGAAAACACGAGTAAAACTAACGAATTACACTAAAGGTTGGAATTGAATGTGTTCCTTACAACTTGTCAAATAAACCTAATCCATGGATATTGACATGCAGCCACGAGTCGTGTTTCCTGACATTTATATATGACTGATTTCGACGGCGGGGAAATACATAAAGCAAATCTGCCTGTGAATATTTTATATAACTACAGTATAGGTAGGTTTAAATCCGCGTGATCACTTATATCAATGTTATATCGTCATATTGTCCAGCCCTAACACATATATAGCCTAGTTTATAGTTTTTGTCAGTGTTGTTTATTGAAAAACATCCAATTATGCAGAATATAAGATGGAAAATATTTAATTGATCAGTTGTCAACACAATATATAACAATACAATATATACAGTATGATTTTACCTCAAAATCCAACAATTTTACACAAAATGATAACTGTAAATCCACGTTTCTCTGCGTGGAGTCGTTGCTTTCTGCAGTTTTTAAATATATACCTCAGGTTTTGTATCAAAGCTATTTGTACAGTCAATCACAAAGCTCTCCCGTTTTGGATGTGTTTTGTGTGTTTTTCGCGACATTCACGCTAAAAACCAATGCTGCTGCTCAAGGGGCTCGCACACCGGATGCGAAGCTCAGCGCCGCAACACGTCTTTCAAATTCGAACGCATTGTTTTATATTTTTTCTGAGTCGTAGCTGGGCGCCGAATGTCGCCGCCGGTGTGCGTACACTCATAGAAAACAATGCGTTCGAATTTTAAAGACGTAGCGAGGCGCTGAGCTTCGCGTCCGGTGTGCGAGCCCCTTCAGTCTTTTGCCACTCAGTGGCCGTGACCGCAGTCGTAACGGTCGACGGTGACGTCACGTTCATACCCTCTATACGTATTCAGTTTCCCGGGAAAACCATCCCGTCAGGTCTAAAATATAAACACGTGTAATAGGCTTACCATAGTGAATCAGGGTAAGACAAAAACAAGTTTTAGAAGAAGAACTAGTGATTTATTGACTCATTATTATTATTATTATTATTATTATTATTATATTAATTTAAAATAATATTTGCTCCATAGACAGCATCTGACAAACAGCACAGAAAAGAATTTTTAATTCGTCTCTCAGTTTGTAAAAACAAGCCAAAACTTTGTTAATGGTATACACTTGGATGTCAAAGGAAGTTTAAGGGGCATAAATGTTAAAATACACACTAGTATAACCACATAATTTTGTGTAATGTGATAACATTTACAACTCAAATAGCACATATTTTGTTCGGAATAACGAATATAAGTACCTTGACATTTAAAATAAGTGCTTTTAATTACAAGCTGCACATATATACTTCTTCAAAATATCTTGCCTCGTAGACTTCTATTAGGCTACATCAATTGTTTTTTGATCAAAATGATTGTTTTAAATGTATAAAAATGAAAACAATTAAGCTTTAACCTACTCAGATTGCTCATAAATTAGCATATGCATATCAATTTAAATTATGTGATATGCTCCAATTATTGTTTGCCATTATAATACTGTATTCTCTTCTCACTAAATGCACAGCAGTAGTTCAGCCCTAATGAAGCACTGACAGGTTTCAAAAGCCTTAATTATAAAGGCAGAAATAATGACAGCGTACAAGTTTAGGCCCAATATTCAGAGCTGTCTGACCTGCACGATGGCATATGAAGCAATTACAGCCTTTTCACTACAATTGAGATATTTCACCAAAGAGAACAATTATATTAAATGCAGTTCCACACATTTCCCAATCAGAAACATGCAAATGCTCCTGTAGTGACAGCAGAAACATCTAAAACATGTGCTTTAGTGAGCAGGTCATTATAAGCTGCTCAAATCGACAGTCAGATGCAATTAAGAAAGCAGGAAATTGGGCATCTGTCTCTGCAGAGAGCGGTAGGCCCATGCAAAGGGCACAAAAGAGATTTCATGGTTGAAACGTATGGTATGAATTCTAAAGTCTGTAATCAAACATATGCAACTGTATTTTACAGTTCATAATTAATATAATAGGGGTGTATTCTATAGACCTACTGCTACAAAAGTTAAAGGTTTACTTCTAGCTATTATGATAAATGTTATTAGATTTTCTGTTATGATTTGAGAAGCACAGCTCTATTTTATTTGCATTTGCTTAAATAATTTAACCTCTTTGTTAATCTCTTTAAATCAGTGCTGTACTCTGACTGTATAATACTGACATCTAGTGGAGAATTAATGCCAAAACTGGAAAAACACAGAGTTGGATTTTATTAAAAACCTGAAAATGTTATCATGTATTCATCTAATTTAAAGATGATCCATTTATGCATCATTTACAAGATGTAATATAAGTCTCTGGTGTCCCCAGAATGTGTCTGTGAAGTTTCAGCTCAAAATACCTCACAGATCATTTATTATAGCTTGCCAAATTTGCCCCTATTTGGGTGTGAGCAAAAACACGCTGTTTTTGTGTGTGTCCCTTTAAATGCAAATGAGCTGCTGCTCCCAGCCTCCTTTCCAGAAGAGGGCGGAGCTTTAACAGCTCAACAACAACAAAGCTGGAGAATCTCACGCAGCCAAAATGAGGATTGTCAGTAACGGTGTTCAGCCTTACATTGTTCAAACCGGAGTCGACACTGATGGAGAGACTCAGGAAGAAGTTACAACTTTTAGACGTTTCTGAATGGTTAGTGGATAAATTTATGTAGTTGCTGTGGAGTTGATTCAACTCATCCACTAGCATGTGCCGTCATGTTCATCTTTTGTGCAAATCCAGTGTTGAATTCACCCTCGTTTGTGAAGCAGTCCGGCGTAAATGTCGGCATGTCAACAACACTCTACTACAACAACTCTTCCTCTTCTCTAAAGCGGCCCAACATGGCCCCGCCCCCTTTGTTGTGTGTTCTCGGGGGCGGGGTTTATGTACATTTTGTGGTTTGTGATGTCATCAACCCAGGAAGAAGCTCGTTGTAGTCCCTACCAGCCATTTGTTGTAGTCCTTTGCATTGAACTTTGAGCGTTATAACTTTGCAGATGTTGTTTATGCTCAGACAGCAACATTACACACTAACTAAAGTTAAAAAAGTGAAATCATAATCAACCACCACTTTAATAAATCTGACTGTGGAGAGATGAATCTCATGGAACAGGATATGAATGAGTTTTTCTCTCTTTCAGCATCCAAATAAATCAATGGAACAACTGTAGAGTTCAAAACATCTTTACTGTTCTTGCAGTTGTCATGGTAACAGTGGCATCAGTGAGGCATTCTGCGGGTCTCTGGTGTCAGCGGGCGGTTCTCGGGTCGGGAGGAGACCTGAGTGAATGCACTGAAGATCAGATCTACTCTTCCCCCATCAGATCCAGCTCAGCTGCCGGACGGCATTTCCTGAGGGATCGTCACTGTGCCGCCTCACTGAAGAAGAGATGCACAACCTGAACCCGTCCTGTAGAGCCATAACAGCAGGTGAACCAGAGTTTCTCACGCCAGTGTTCTGGAATTCTGAGAGCTTCGGAATTTAGAATTTTGTGCAGAATTTTGATTCAAGTGTCTGTGAAGAGATGAATCTCATGAAACAATAAAATTCCATCCCAGGTCATTTTTCACCCCAAAAAACAAAATATATATAATTTTAAAAAGAAAATGAATATATATGTGGGATATATATATATATATATATATATATATATAATACACATATATATATATATATATATATATTAGGACTATTATTTACACTGTAAAAAAGAATTGTTGGTTTAACTTAAAAAGGTAAGTTACCTGATTGCCTTAAAATGTTTAGTTTTTTTAAATTAAAAATTTGAGTTAATACAATAAAGGCAATTGGTTTAATCAACAGAAACTCAAAATATTATGTTGTTATACAAGTTATTATTATTATTAAATTGGCATAAATTAAAGACCATAACAAATAATACCACAATGTAAACCTTCTTTACAGTTTAAAATAATGTAATTATTTTGTAATTACAATAATGAGAATTTGGGGGAAATGTTCTTAATTCGTCATTAAACCGATGTCAGAATGAACAAAATAATAAAATAAAAATGATATATATTCTTATTTTTTCAATTGATTTTGAAGTGAAATATGTCTGAGACATTTTCACGAGATTCACTCATACAGACTTTAAAACATTAGAATGACAGAATCAATAACTTCTAAGCACAGATCTCACGTCTATGAATGGCTCCAGACAGACAGTTGCTGCTGAGCTGAATCATAATCGGAGAGCTGGTTATGAATGTGTTATGATGAATGTCTTCCCTGCAGAAGCGCAGCAATGTCCCGCTCCACATCTTCAAATGGACAGTGAAGATCATACCTGCAATAGACAATTCAGCAGAGTCACATGATACTGTAATTGTTTGTTTATTGTATGGCTCTGTGGAATACTTGATTCTGATTGGTCATAGTGAACACTAAACTGTATAATAGGCCATGTAGTTTTGCTAACTTCATGTCTCGCTTAATCCACACTTTTATTTTGGACAGTGAATTTGTGAGCATATCTTGGTACCGTTTGTAAGGAAGTCCATCTGCAGTGATGAGAAACTTCTCAAAGTTCCATCGGATGTCGTTCGCCTTAATGGGAGACCAGTAGAGCTTCCTGATGTCTCCAATGACAGGGTTGACAAACGGCAGAGTTTCCTGGAAGAACAAAGTCATGGGGTGCGTCTCAATGAGCTCAGGGCACTGACCAGGGAGTTGGCCAAAAATCCCACAATGCACCACAAAAACCAGGAAGCGTTGATGCTCACTATGCTCCCTTACCTGGAATGATGTCACATTTCTGAAGCGTGAAACATAAAATGCATGAGAAAAAAGGTTGAAATGTTTTAAATATAGGGTAGAGAAGTTATTTGTGATGCGGTAGCGAACTGTAACGCACATACGGGTTCTTTCCGCATGTTTTCTATGTGTTTTGTTCAAATGAAATACTGCCATTCTGCCCATACTAGTTCTGAATATGATATAGTAGCAACATTATAGAAATAACCATATCAAACCATATATGGAAATATGTCTTTATATGGTCACCAATAGAGTCTGGATGTCATCTAGTGGAAAAGTTTGGTATTGCGCCCAAACAAAATTTGGAACATAACATGTTCAGATTAATAGTTTTAATTTCCTTGTTTTAGAGTCGAACTTGTTTTGTAAAATATAAAATGTTGCTTTTCTGACTTTTTTTCCCCCAGTTCACTTCTACAAGAATCTCCTTTAAAAAGAGACCAACTTAAGTCTGTGCTCCAAAGTATTCAAGGGCTTTTAACAATTTATGTTCAAAATGTTCAGGTCTGTGCTCAAAAACTGGGACTGACAGTTAAACTGAAACATTATCTGTTCCACTTTATGCTTACAGCAGAGATCTACATTTATGCATTTGGCAGATGCTTTTATATGAAGCGAATTTCATTGCATTCAAGGTATACATTACATCAGTTTATGCATTTACTGGGAATTTAACCCTCTCAGATCTGATGAACTCATTTATGTGAAAGTTTTGTTAGAAAAAAACATTTAAAATGAGAAATTGTGGGGAAGAAATGGTGATGAAAATCATGTCCCTTATAAAATAAATAGACTTTATTTTGTTTATGCAAATTATAATTTCCAATATACGCTGCTCTACAGAGTTATATTTGATTGATTGAGCTAAACGCAGTACCTTCAAGAAGGCGTATAGAGGGTTTTCATCAGCGCCGTTCACCTCAATCCTGCTGAAGATGGGGAACTTTGGGAGAAATCCTCCTCCAGGTCTCACATACTGCAGAACATTCAGGGTTTCATGGTTCTCTTCTGTGGAAGAGTGGGTGAAATTATATTACTGAGGTCAGAAAAATACTACTGACCCCAAACTTTAAAATGGTGTTGAATTATCTTTTGAAGAATGTTCAAAACCAGCATACAGATGTGACAACTTGCCCCAGTCTCGCTTTTAATTAATAAGCACACAACACTAGATTCTCCAGACTCTGACATCTGAACCAGTAAGTAAGTTGACAGGTCTCACCAGGTGCCTGCAGGCCGAACTGATTGCAGGGGAATCCAAGCACAGTGAAGTTCAGTCCTCCATACATGTCCATGAGTGCATTCATCCTGTGATACTGTACAGAGCATTTATTTCAGTTCTGATTATTCATAAATCAATATTTATTTATTATTTTACAAACACAAATAAGTTAAACGTTTCTTAATTGACAGTTGCATCACATTAAAGGCACAATATGTAATTTTCGCCACTAGAGGTCGCTTATTCAAAACAAAGGCGTAGCTTGATTTCGCGGAATCTGTTGTCTTCACGTCTACATCCGGTGGAAAAGAATCCGACGGGACTTATTCATGGATGAGCTAATGCATTAAAGATTTATTAACATTACTGTAGTATGAAGCAGAGTGAGAACGAGGCCGCTGGAGCGATTGCTAATGAGAGACGAGCGCGACACACGGCTCGAGAGCAGCGGAGCTTTTATTATGCCACAGACAAGCACTTCTGCTTCTTCCGGTCATGAGTATGTGGGGTAACGCAGCACTGTTTATCATATTAGATACATTTGAGTGTGTTGAAAGTTGTTATAATGCTGCGTTCGCTCGGCGGCTGCTATGAGACACTTGTTGCACACTGCAGTGAGCTAGATTGATATTAGGCATGGTAAGTATTCCCGGTAAATCAAGAAAACAAGACTAAGACTGTGTTGAGCTATATAACATTAGTTCTCTTTCGGTGAATGTATCCAAACAGTTGCTCACCTGTCTAAGAAAACACATCATATATTAAAGTGTCTTTTTGGTTTCTACAAAATATCAAGGGTTGCTTATTTCTCTGGATTTAAACATTCTTGGAAACATCTGGGATAATGTAAGCACACAAGTCAACAAAATATATAACATTGTTCTAGTGGTTTTTGGATATTTTAATCTAAAAATCTTACATATTGTGCCTTTAAATTTAAAACATTTGTTTTAAATGGTTGAAAAAATTTCTATACATTTACTGTAACCTATAAATGCAATAAATGATTTAATAAACTGTACTACTTAATGAAACAAAAACTTTAGGCATAGTTACCTCTTCGATGGTGGACCCTCAGAAGGTTGCCACGTTCACAATGAGAAGAACTTTTCCTCTGAAGATGCTGAGTGGGACGGCTTTTCCCTCCAGGGTCTCCATAGTGAAGTCATAAACTGAATTTGCAGCCATATTTGCTGTAAATTCTCAGTTCTTCTGCACTGGTGTATTAGAGTGACTTTACGCTCTATCCTCTGGCTCTCGGCTGCGTTTCATTCAGCGTTCTGTCTCTCTTGGCTCAGCAGAGGTTCTGCATGGATGACTCTATTGTTTTGAGCTGTTCATTTTTTGTCCCAGGTTTGCAAAGGTATGCTGACCCTGATGGTCATGTGAGTGTTCTCATTTCAATGGCCAGGTGATTGTAATAGTGTATTTCACCAACAGAAGCCCTCCTGCTCACGGCTGATGAATCAGGTTGGGTTTTGTTTGTCTTCTATAATTATATATGACTGCCATATAAATAAAACATTCAAAATGCATGCATTAACTTATGTTTTGCAATTAACTTATGTGGATGTTTGAAGACCTGTTTGTTTGGTTGGATCTATTTATTATACATACATAACAATCGGTCTGTCTGTTATTTTCTGTCTATCTATCTAGACGTGCATACATTCAAACAAACAGATGTTTGTCTATTCTGATTTCTTCCGGGTCGTTAGATGGCAGCAGTGAGTCAGCGGCGTCCTGTTGAATCCCTATCATCCTCTGCAGCAATAGAACCCGGATGAGCCGGTCAGCTGTTTATCAATCATGATAAATAAAGTGCGCGGATCAGAGGGCAGTATCAGCATGGATCCAAACCCCGATGAACGCGTGCAAAACCACAGGTATATTTCATAAAGAGAGATCCAGGTGTGCATGGATTTAGAGAAACGTGCGCGTTCCTTTGGCTTGCATGTACACAAACACACGTTTGCATTCAGATGCAGCCAGTCAATGCATGCAAAAAGCATCAGAACATTGCTGTTGTATTTTTCTATCTGTACTATCCATATAAACACTGATTTTCTATGAGACAGTGGCTGCACTAGTTTGCATGCACGTACATTAAAAAAAACAGGAAGCATTTGGTTTGTGTCATCACTGTAGTCTTGTAGTAGTTAACATGATTATGACATTGTCTTTAAAACGGATGCATGTTGCTCGTACTTAAAACAGGGCTTTTGTACAAATACTGTCTTAGTCAATGTTGCTAGCAGTATGTCAGTTTCTCAGTTGTTTTGTATGCTTGCTGCATGCATGTAAAGGTGACCTATAATGCCCCTTTTACAAGATGTAATATAAGTCTCCGGTGTCCCCAGAATCTGTCTGTGAAGTTTCAGCTCAAAATCCCCCACAGATCATTTATTATAGCTTGTCAAATTTGCCCCTATTTGGGTGTGAGCAAAAACACGCCGTTTTTGTGTGTGTCCCTTTAAATGCCAATGAGCTGCTGCTCCCGCCCCCTTTCCAGAAGAGGGCGGAGCTTTAACAGCTCAACAACAACAAAGCTGGAGAATCTCACGCAGCCAAAATGACAACGGTGTTCAGCCTTACATTGTTCAAACCGGAGTCGACACTGATGGAGAGACTCAGGAAGAAGTTACAACTTTTAGACGTTTCTGAATGGTTATTGGATAAATTTATGTAGTTGCTGCGGAGTTGATTCAACTCATCCACTAGCATGTGCCGTCATGTTAATCTTTTGTGCAAATCCAGTGTTGAAAATGATGGCATGTCAACAACACTCTACTACAACAACTCTTCCTCTTCTCTAAAGCAGCCCAACATGGGGGCGGGGTTTATGTCAATTTTAGGGTTTGTGATGTCACAACCCGGGAAGAATCTCTTAGTCGATTGTAGTCGGTTTCTGTAAAAGTATTCTCTTACTGTATGTCTTATGGCATGACTGGGTTTTTGTGTGTTTTATGTTGTGACAGGTGTCAGCTGCTGGACCTGCCCTGGGAGGATGTGTTAGTTACACACGTGTTCTGCTACCTGCCGCTGCGTCACATGGTCAGCCTGCAGCGCGTCAGCAAGAGCTTTCGTTCTGTCGTTCAGGTGTACCTGGCCAACTGCCGTAAGTTTGACCCTGCACAGGTGAGGGAAAAAAAAATTTGATATGCATGCACAGTATCAGCCACGCATGTGTTTTACATTGTAAATGATATTTTGTATTTTCGATCAAATTAATGCAGGCTTGATGAGCATAAGAGACTTTAAAAACATTAAAAATACTAATGTTTCCAAACCAGTAACACTGTATACAGTACAGTCCAAAAGTTTGGAACCACTAAGATTTGTAATGTTTTTAAAAGAAGTTTCGTCTGCTCACCAAGGCTACATTTATTTAATTAAAAATACAGTAAAAACAGTAATATTGTGAAATATTATTACAATTTAAAATAACTGTTTTCTATTTGAATATATTTCACAAAGTAATTTATTCCTGTGATGCAAAGCTGAATTTTCAGCATCATTACTCCAGTCTTCAGTGTCACATGATCCTTCAGAAATCATTCTAATATGCTGATCTGCTGCTCAAGAAACATTTAATGTGTACAACTGTACAAAATATTTGTGTACAATATTTTTTTTTCAGGATTATTTGATGAATAGAAAGTTCAAAAGAACAGTGTTTATCCGAAATCTAATCTTTTGTAACATTATAAATGTCTTTAACTGCCACTTTTGATTGATTTAATGCATCCTTGCTGAATAAAAGTATTCATTTCTTTAATTTCTTTTCAAAAAAATAAAAATAAAAATTCTTACTGACCCCAAACTTTTGAACGGTAGTGTATAATGCTACAGAAGCTTTGCATTTCAGATAAATGCTGTTCTTTTGAACTTTCTATTCATCAAGGAATCCTGAAAAAAAAAGTACACAACTGTTTTCAACATTGAAAATAATCATAAATGTTTCTTGAGCAGCAAATCAGCATATTAGAATGATTTCTGAAGGATCATGTGACACTGAAGACTGGAGTAACGATGCTGAAAATTCAGCTTTGCATCACAGGAATAAATTACTTTGTCAAATATATTTAAATAGTACACAGTTATTTTAAATTGTAATAATATTTCACAATATTACTGTTTTTTTTACTGTATTTTTAATTAAATAAATGTAGCCTTGGTGAGCAGACGAAACTTCTTTTAAAAACATTAAAAATCTTAGTGGTTCCAAACTTTTGGACTGTACTGTATGTACAGACACTGGAATATCTCTGTTGCACTGTATTCCATCAAACTTGCACACTATCCTTCATGTGTTTCTCCTCAGACGGGGCCTCACATTCCTAAAGAAGCCTTCTGCTCCATGCTTCGCCACAATCAAGTTCTCCACCATCTCTGCGTCACCAACTGCTCCGATTGGATCACTGACAAAGAGCTGCTGCCCGTGATTGGTCAGAACCAGCACCTGCTGCGCGTGGACATGCGTAGCTGTGTGCACCTGAGCCGTCACGCGCTGGTGGCGGTGTCTCTGAGCTGCCCGCGCCTGCAGCACCTGAGCCTGGCGCACTGCGAGTGGGTGGACAGCCTGGCGCTGCGCAGCCTGGCGGATCACTGCTCGGACCTGCGCTCGCTGGACGTGACCGCCTGCAGACAGCTGAAGGACGAGGTCATGTGCTATGTGGCGGGAAAGTGCCCGGCGTTGCGGTCGCTCTCAGTGGCTGTTAATGCCAACATCACGGACATAGCGGTGGAGGAAGTGGCGAAGAAGTGCAGAGAGCTGGAGAAGCTGGACCTCACGGGGTGCCTGCGAGTACGAAACGAAGCTATCAGGTGTGTTGCAGGAGTTTGTTTAGAAGCTCATATCTAAATAGGGCTGCATGATTGGAGGAAAAGATCCAGTTGTAAATTATTTATTTAGTTATTTTTCATTATATCATTTGGTTATTTGGTGTCCTTTTGGAGTCTCCAAGTGTCCTTTTTTTGAAAGACACCTAAATTTAGAAAATACAGTTTTGTGAGAATCACACCTCAATCTGATGGTTTGCTTTGCTGGATATAGCAAATGATTACAAAATGAACGTGTTAAACAAGATAACTGCCGTATGCTTAATTTCATGATAAGTGTGCGATTAATCACACAAATTTAATTGCGATTAAAAATTTTAATCTATTGACAGGCCTAATTAATATTATTACTAATTGATTATTACTACTGTTAAAATTATTACTATTTGTGTATTATATTATTACTAAATAAACTAAATAAAAATATTAAACATTATTACTATTGTAGTATTTCACTGTAAAATAATAAATTCAAGTACTTAAGAAAGATAGAATAAAATAAAATCTCTAGATCCTGCTTGTTTTGGCCAAAAAATTGGCATTGTATATAAATATGATTATATAATAATAATAATAATAATATATATATATATATATATATATATATATATATATATAGTCATATTTATAAATAAAACACACACACGTGTGTGTATATATATATATATATGTTTATTTATTTAAATTTATTTATATTTTATATAATTAATATATATAAATAATTATATAAATATATAAATTATATATATATATATATATATATATATATATATAGTATTATTAATATATTATTGCTAAAATGATTAAATATAATATAATATAATATAATAAAAATATTACTTTTGTAGTATTCCGCCATAAAATAACAAAACTAATGTTTAAGAAAAAAATATATATATGTATTATATATAATTAAATTTTTTTATTATTTAAATATTGTTGCTAAAATGATTAAACAAAATAAGAAATATGACTAGTATTTCACTGTACAACAAAAAACCTAAGTATTTAAGATATTATGTATATATATATAATGTATGTATATGTATATATATATAATAAAATATTATAATAAAATTATAATAAAATTATAATTTTATTTTACAATAAAACTGTATGATTTTCTTAATTTCTTAATTTTATTCAATTTATAATTTGTATTTTAGTGGAAACAAGGACTCTTAAAGCTTCTCTGTTGTTGACAGCAGTTGATTTATAATTGCTTCTCATTACAAGTTTGAGAAGATGATTGCACATATTGTTCCCAAATGCATAAGCGACTCAGATTCAAAGCAAATGAAGTTCGTGTTGAGCAGCATTTACTGTGAACCGAGACGCTCGCTACAAACACCAGACCATGAGCTGCTCACGTGTAAATGAACACAGCACTGCGCTTCACTCTGAAACATGCAGTGCATATATTTATTTCATTAAATCGCAGCATTTGCGATTTGATAACAGCCCTATGTGATATCTGTAGTCTTGGCCTGTGTAAATTCAGTAACAACATTTAGACGAGAGATTGTTTGGGAAAGTAATTTAGCAAATGCGATGCCTCATTATGGTGTCTACATAGGCAGCGCAGTACATTATGAAAACGGAGCCTATTAATAACTGTTTGTTTGTGTGTTCAGGACGTTAGCGGAGTACTGCCCCAAGCTGCAGTCTCTCAAAGTGAACCACTGTCACAACGTAACCGAGTCCAGTCTGGGTGTCCTGCGCCGGCGTAATGTGGAGATCGATGTGGAGCCTCCCCTGCAGAGGGCGCTAGTGCTGCTGCAGGACGTTGTGGGATTCGCTCCGTTTATTAATCTGCAGATTTAGCACTACAGGAACATCTAGGAGTCCTGAAGAGGTGAGTTACCAGATCAGAACTGGCAAAAAGATAAGAAATCAAAACTAACCCTATTTGCTTTCTTAAAGGGATAGTTCACCCAAAAATGATAATTATCCCATGATTTACTCACCCTCAAGCCATCCTAGGTGTATATGACTTTCTTCTCTCAGAAAAACACAATCGAGTTATATTAAAAAATATCCGGGCTCTTTCAAGCTTTATAATGGTAGTGAATGGGGCTGAAGCCCAAAATAGCGCATCCATCCATTATAAACGTACTTCACACAGCTTCAGGGGGTTAATAAAGGCCTTCTGAAGTGAAGCAATGGGTTTTTGTATGAAAAATATCCATATTTAAAACTTTATAAACTATAATCATGGCTTCCAGCAACATATTCCGTATGTAAGTCTAGTTTCCGACGGAAGAGTGACCTCTGACCCTACACATGACGCGGGATGTAGGCGTAGCTTAAGCTTAGACACCTCTCGCGGTTCAAACAAGTAGGGCTGTGCAACAAACTCAAGCTCCTCTTCTCTTGTATTGAAATTCTTCGACATTTCTATTTTAAAAACTTTTGAAGCGGTAAGCGCGAGTGATTTACATGTTAAGTCAATGCAAAGACGCAAATTGACATCCTGCGGTGCGATTCGCGCAAATGAAGCGGCGCGAATGAAGCGTTTGATGCGATTCGCGCGAATCGCGCAAGTTGAAAAATCTGAACTTTGGCGAATTTCCGCGCCACGTTAACCAATCAGGAGCTTGCTCTAGTAGTGACGTGACGTAGCGAGCTGAGGCAGAAATTGGAAACAACAATGGAGGACAAAATCATCGTCGCTGTACATCTTCATACATTTATAGAAACAGAAATAAAAAGGATCGTGTTTGAAAGAAAGTGAGTGAGGAGGTTGGACAATCTGATAAGTTGTACAAAACGGTCTTTACTCAATTTGAGCTATATATACATATTAAGACTACAAGCCAACTAAAGACGACCAATTGAGCTTATTCGCTGTAATTTACAATTATTTCCCCACTGACAAGTTGTGTTTATTCAGAGGAAGTGTGCAGAAAGCAGTGGGAGAGTCTGGGATACATAAAGGAGCGGGAGAGCCCCTCTCGCGTCTGTTGTGAAGGGATTTTCACGCTCGAATGAAGCGAGTAAACTCAAAATGTTCAAGTGTCCAACTACGCGCGAATAGCGCGATTTATTCGAGCAAGTCACGTCTGGTATGAACGCAGCATTAGACTTCTAATTCTTAAGACCACTAATGCATGACCTGTGTTTTGTTTTGCTCTATACTCTGCACTTCTGCATTCATCAATACGTCATGCGTGGGGTCAGAGGTCACTGTTCCGCCAGAACTAGCCATTACCGGAAGCCAGTGATTATAGTTTATAAAGTTTTAAATATGGATATTTTTTTAGAAAAACCCATGGCTTCACTTCAGAAGGCCTTTTTAAACCCCCTGGAGCCGTGTGGATTACTTTTATGATGGATGGATGTGCTTTTTTGGGCTTCAAAATCTTGAGCCCCATTCACTCCCATTATAAAGCTTGAAAGAGCCAGGATATTTTTTAATATAACTCTGATTGTGTTCGTCTGAAACAAGCAACATATTCTCCAACCAATACGCCTATATAGGTCGTTTGTCACTTCCCTGAAATATGACCCATAGGAGCGTTTGCTAAAGTTGCGCCCCTATCGACAACCGGACACTTTCATTTTGATGCATTGTTCTCTTTTATCTGCGTCATATTTCGGGTTTCGCGTAGCTCAAATGGCAGAGCATTGCAATATATAACAATATGCAATCATGTGATCATGCGATCGTGGGTTCGATCCCAGGGAATGCATGTGCTCATAAAGTGTATGCACTATAAATCACTAAGGTTAGGTTTAGGGATGGGGTGGGTGTAGTCGTTAATAAAAAAATGAGTTTTACTAAATGGAAATAGGACAAATGGTGTAAAAAGTCCACACATTGGGTCTCATTCATGAAACATTCGTAAATATACGAGTAAATATGTGAGTGATTTGCGCGTAAAGAGACCTTCCCGAAAGCTCTTCTCCTGATTCACAAATACTTTGTAAACGTCAGAAGTGATAGTGAAATGTGTGTGTGTGTGTTAATGAATTCCAATCAGTCGTAAATGGGACGCGCGTGCACGCTCATTCTCAATTACCATAAATCCCGCCCATTAAATCCGACTGACAACTATATATGGGCATCATATTATGACACCAAACAAAGGATTTTGGACATTTTATAGGAAACAATTTCCATAACAATTAAGGGGCCATTAGTTTGCCCAACCGTATTGAAATCAGTTCATTATTTGATTAAAGTGCTCTGTTTGCAGATGCTATTACTGGCTCTCACAATAAAAGTAAAAAGAAAAAACGTATGTAATTACTATATATAATATTTTTCAAAATGCTGTGTAAATATGTACCTTATTAAGGTGAATTAAAATGCAGCTTTATTAATGAGCAAAACTTTCGGATGTTAAACGCACTATTTACGCGTGGCTGGGAGCAGGTGTAGATTTCTTTCATACCAACTAACATTTGGAAAATACGAACATTTTAATGAATCCGAAAATTTACGCCAGAACCACTTTACACACGATTTACACAAAAATTCGTTCTGCTCGTGTTTCATGAATGAGACCCATTGCATTTAAATGAACACGCATTTTGATTGGTAACGACGACACACACTGTCATTATTTTTACGCCAGCTAGAGGGCGCATGACTTTAAAATGTAAATATAGGTCATAATAAGGTGGTTGAAAAACAATCTATAGGGTTGTTTTTTTTCTCGAAAGAAGATAGTCATATACACCTAGGATGGCTTGAGGGTGAATAAATCATGGGATAATTTTCATTTTTTGTGTGAACTGCCCCTTAAATACATGTTTATTGTGTACAATTAATGCAAATTTTGTTTCTGTAATCTTTTATCATAATGTAGTGCCTCTGGTTAGTCTTTTTGCTTCTAATGTGTGAAATGTTTGTTTGGTTTCACAGGTCATCTCTCATCCATGATCTTTTTCCGGATGGCTGTATTTTGAACACATTTTTACACCAATGCAATGTCACAGAAGACACATCAACAAACCCACATCTCAAGTGCTTGATTGTTTTAGTGTAATTTAGCCTTAAAAAAAAAAAAGCACTACAATTTCTTTGGTTTAAAACTGCAGGTTTTCAGAATGGGGGCTTGATTAAATCTGGCCCCTTATGAAATATCTTATTTATTGAAGCAGCTTTCTCTGTTTTTCATGCACCAAATGTTGTATCATTTTGCACTTATGAAATACTGTAATATTTGCACTTTTTTCAGTTCTTGGCCATCAGGTTTTCTCTCAGCTTCATTAGACAAATCTGTAAACAGGAAGGCAGATCTTCCTCAGAAGCAATCAAGTCATGTTTTACAGAAGCATACTGGTAGATTCAGAGCTCTGTGTTGATTTTATCCCTATTTAATCTAATAATAGAAATGAATAGCATCATTATGATAAGGAACTAAACAATATAGATTCTTATTTACAAGTGAATTATATGCATATCGATTCATATGCACTTTGAAACCTCAGTTTTTGAGTAAATTCACACTTGTGTCAATGTGAAAAGGATTGAAGCTGGAAAACTAATATTGGTTCCGATTTACTTCACGGGTTCTCAGTGTTTGTTTGAATAAGACACATCTTATTGTATATTTTATCTGCAAATAAGTGCACAGAAATAGACTATTTGCTGGTATTGCTCTGTATGTTGCATTGATGATATTTAATCAAGACCCAATTTTCAGAATTGAAACATGTTTTTAAAGTTTGGCCTATCACAATGTGCTTCTTTTGTATGTTTGGGGTCTTTTATGACCTTTATATGTATTGCTTTATTATGAGTATTTCAAGGAGTATCATGACGCAGTTTCTTGGACAATTGTTCATCACACTGGTTTATGATTGTGCACATGCACTGTGCTTTAATGTGTTTTGCTTTAATTCTGTGTGGTTGTAAATAAGTGCATAAATGTTTTATGCAAATTGCTGAGAAAATATAAAGTCTTATGCAAAATGATGCTTTGAAGTATTATTTGGTCATGGATCACTTGGTAAGTGTGTGATGTTTTAACCTTCTAACTTTAACTTCATGCTAATTAACCACAAGCTTTCAGATGGATGGACGGATCTGTGATTAATTGCAGAATAGGAGGGGGAATTTGATTTGGTTTTACATTGATATGCAAACGCTGTGTTTCTGTAATGCATCTGTTTTAACCTTGTACAAGTCTTTATGGAGATGAAATCCTGCACAAGATTTGGTAAAAGTGGTTTACTCTTGATTCATACACGGAAATCTTGCTTAATAATTCTCAAACTACACATGCCTAGACATTACTAAAATTAACTGGTTTTTTGCATGAATAGAGGGAGGTTGGTGTCCTAATGACCTGAATTACAGAATTATTAGTCATATAGCTTAATTATCCATGCCTATCCCTGAAACTCAAACCGGTTCTGGATTGAGAAACACCTTGTGTATAGAAATCTGATTTAATTTGCATAATCTGAAAGGCATCTGTCTTGTTTTATTTAGCATGTTGAGATGAAGAGAAGAGAAAAAGGTTATTTTAAAATAAGAATAATGAAGGTATTAATGAAAATACAATATAATTGTCTTGTCCATTTCACAGCTATACAGCAGTCAATGTAGCATCTCTTTTTGTTTTATCAGTTAACTAATAACATCCAAAAAGTCCAAAAACAATAAGTATTGACATTTATGTAAGATCTAATTAAAGTTATACTTACAAAAATCATTGCACTTGCTGTTGAAATTAAGTTTTTATTTCTATGAGCTCCAAAAAAATGTAAATCATAAAAAAATAAAAATAAAAAAAAAGTACGAAAAAGTAGCATATTTATTTGTGCCTACTTTTTGTATAAGTGTGAAATGATGAATGCACAGACATAAAATCAAATTGTGCGCCTTTCAGGTCTTGTGTGTCTCTTTGAAATTGGCCATAGATCAGAAACATTTGATTTGCATAGACTCGCTTATTAAATTGGGATCACAGCAGTTGTTTGGGGTTTGTTTGCCTCTTGAGACTCGACCTGAAAAACTCGTCACACCTGTCAGTAATTTCAGCACGCGAGCCCTGAGCATGCGCGCTGCGTCTGTGATGGAATACTAACGCACTGCATACTTCATAGAGCGAGCAGGTGGAATGGCGTTTCACATGAAACAGGTTGAACAGAATGGGCGGGGCTTAGCGGATCATACGCTGTCTAATTGGTCAGCGTCTCAATTATAATGATTAATAATAATTAGTTAGGCTACGGGAAATAATCATGTCTTTATTCATTAAGAATATTGAGCAGATAAAGAATTGTATAGATGCAATTTCAAAATCTGTAAAGAAAAAAAGAGAAATATTTGCTTCATTATCCCTATCTTCTCTTTCTCTTATCTCCCTACCTGTTTATCTTTTTATCTTTATTTGTATTATATTCCTGTGATCAAAGCTGTAAAATGTTGAAAACAGTTGTGTTAAAATAGAATATTTTCTAACATTATAATTGTCTTTACTGTAACTTTTGATCAGTTTAACTCATCCTTGATGAATAAAAGTATTTATTAATTTTATTTCTATCCCCCAAAAATAAAAATAAAATTCTTACTGACCCCAAACTTTTGAACGGTAGTGTTTAATGTTACAAAAGATTTAGATTTCAGACAAATGCTGTTCTTTTGAACTTTCTATTCATCATAGCATCATTAAATAAAAATGTAAATAACTGTTTTCAACATTGATAATAATAATGAATGTTTCTTGAGCATCAAATCATCATATTAGAATGATTTCTGAAGGATCATGTGACACTGAAGACTGGAGTAATGATGCTGAAAATTCAGCTTTGGTCACAGGAATAAATTACACTTTACTGTATATTGACATAGAAAACAGCTGTTTTAAATTGGAATAATATTTCACAATATTACTGTATATAATAAATAATAAATGCAGGCTTGGTGAGCAGAAGATACTTCTTTTAAAACATTAAAAAATCTTACTATATATAGTATACTTACTATACACACACACACACACACACACACACACACACACACACACACACACACACTAGGCCTACTGTTCCAAAGTTTGGGGTCAGTAAGATTTATATATATATATATATATATATATATATATATATATATATATATATATATATATATATAACAAATATTAAACAAATAAAACAATAATTTGTTTAAATAAATATTTAATATATAAAAAAAAGTATAAAAATATATAAAAAAATATTTGTTTTATTGTTATAAAACAAATATTTCATCGACTAAAAGACAAAACTAGGACGAATTTCAATATACACGACAGGTAATATGTTTTCAAATTAATATATTTAAACGGTTACACTGTTTATCATACCAATGTCTCCAATAATTTTGAATGAAATTTGACTGCAGCGCGAGGATTCCTCTATATGAGCCAACACGCGCCCCCTGGAGGAATATATACTGTAGTGTAACAGGTAACAGCAGAGCTTTCCGACCTACTGCACTTCTAGTAGGAGAAGTATGGTAGAGCGTGATTTAGAACAAACCTCGTGCTCCTACCGGCGGGGCTGATGTCTGACTCTATTAGTTAGACACACTCTGTTCTCTGCTGTCCTTTTCATTCCCCCCCAAAACACGAATGCAAGACCGAGTCGAGGAGCTGTCCACTTCAGCACCGCCAGCGGTACAGCCCGGTACAACCCAAGCAGAGCCTCATGATGAAGATGATGATGATGATGCTGCTGCTGAGTGCATGCGGACTGCAGTAACACACCAGCAGCAGCAGCAGCAGCAGCACCAACAGCCCCGCATTCCTCCATCCACACAGCCACCTGAGCCTCCGGTAAGAGTTTCTCTTGTTTCATGCGTGTCTGCTGGGTTTTGATGCATTGACATGCATTGACATGCTGTTGCATTGGTGCATGCAGAAACATTGCAGTCAGTCTGGGGGAAATGTCACATTCAAACACATGCTGCTGGATCAGTGTTGATTTCTGAGATGTGGCCTGAGATTGCTTGTGCTAAAGGACACCGGACAGGCGAGCTTTTAAATGATCAAATAAAGCTTCGTTTGCTGGGATATTCAGGATTTGGGGTGTTTATCTTTCTAGAATGTAATCATTTAGTAAGTTCTTCACTGAAAGTGTTTGAATCAACCAGTTGATCATTCTAGGACGTTGAGGTCATCACTTTGTGAATGATTTGAGGTGCTTCAATGCTGTTTTATTGCATTTAAAGGTTGAGGTGTCTAATAAATGTCCCTTTCTTACTGGTGTTTGGATATAAAACCCTCGATAAGTTTTTATGAAATGAGTTTTTGTGTGCTGTTTGATGGGGTTTTAATGGCTGATATTGATTTAATGCAGACATATACACAATCAAACTTAATGATGAGAAACTGAGATGTATTCATAACTGCTGACATCAAGAAATCTCTTATTTAACACATTTTCCCCTCAAATTTACTTTTATATCAACCAGGCCAATTAATTAGCCAATATTTGTCTCTCTTGAGATTATCTGACAATATTTGCACTGTAAAAAATTAAAGATTTTTTTAAGTTGCACATAAATTATGTTTTACAAGAAAATACTACTTCAGCCTTTACTTGCCATTTCTTTGCAATTGTTTGTGAAATTTACTAGCAATTTCTGAGTGAAAATTGTTATCGTGCACCAAATGTTTTTCAGTGTGTGCCCATTTGCCAAATTAATATGTAAGATTATGTTTTTTCCCACTTGTATAGTTCCCGAATTTACCAACAATCTTGTCAAGTATTTGTAATGGTGTAAATTAATTCTGTGTACAGTACTTTTGCTCTCATAATCAAGTTGTTTTGGCATTATATCAGCCTTCATCCATCAATTTTGGCATATAATGCCAATGTGCAAAACATAATGACTTATTTTCAAAAAAGAATAGGATCTTGCGCACTTCTCATTCCACATATAAGATGATTTCCAAGATACAATGAAATCCTTCCAAACTCATTTGCTGCGTATCCAAAAGGGATTGCATGCCGAGATACTAGCAATCTTCTTTTTATTATTTATGGTGCAACAAATAAAGTGTTCAATGAGAAATGAGAATGACTTATACAACATGTTTTGGTGCACAATATTCACCTAAAATTCACACAAAACATCAAACAGAACGTGTTTATTATTCATTGACAGGTCTGCTGGTAGATTTTGCGTTTGGCACAAAGAGTAACTAACACTTAATCGGGCAAGCCGGCACTGTTAACAGCTGATGTGATAACCTCAGAAATTGCCTGATTAATCAGCCTGGCCAATATATCATTAGTGCTGTTAAATCTGTTGGGTCTCGCTCAGTCTCTGTCTGGTTTTGGCGGTGAGAGCAGACGCTGTCCTGAGAAAGACGTTTGAGTCTTTAAAGATGATGAATTATAGTGTCAGACACAAAAGCTGCAGGTGCCGTGACCGTTCGGGATACAAATGGCACGTCCTTTAGCATGGAGAGAGAAAGAGCGGGAAAGCAAATAAGAGACTGAGAAGGATGAAATTATGATTCATGGCTTGAGTTGTCTGTCTGAGGGTCAGGTGTGATGTTCGTCTTCATCAGCATGACGTTGCAGAGAGGGTTTCAGACAGCTTGAAGAAAGAGATGTCATCTTCCGTTTAAAAAAATCTCTTACTATTTGTTCTGTTTTTACCATGACATACTTATATTTGAGCTCTTTGAGGTCAGTTTGGACTTCATTCTAGATATAAAAGAGCTTTGCTATTGGAATATAGATATCAAGCATACACTCATTGCTGGGTTAAAAACAACCCAGGTTGGGTTAAAAATGTACAAAGCGATTGAGTTGTTTTAACCCAGAGAATGGGTCATTTTAACCCAGTGATTGGGTCTTTTTAACCTAGTGATTGGGTCGTTTTAACCAAGCGATTGGGTCGTTTTTAACCAAGCGATTGGGTCGTTTTTAACCCAGTGATTGGGTCGTTTTTAACCCAGCGATTGGGTCGTTTTTAACCCAGCGATTGGGTCGTTTTTAACCCAGCGATTGGGTCGTTTTTTAACCAAGCAATTGGGTCGTATTAGCCCAGCAAATGGGTTGCCTTAACCAAGCGACTGGGTCGTTTTATCCCAGCGAATGGATCGTTTTATCCCAGCGAATGGGTCGTTTTAACCCAGCAATTGGGTCTTTTTTAACCAAGCAATTGGGTCTTTTTTTATCCCAGTGAATGGGTCGTTTTAACCCAGCCATTGGGTCTTTTTTTAACCCAGTGATTGGGTCATTTTAACCCAGTGATTGGGTCTTTTTTAACCCAGCGATTGGGTCTTTTTTTAACCCAGTGATTGGGTGTTTTTTTTAACCCAGCGAATGGGTCATTTTAACCCAGTGATTGGGTCTTTTTTTAACCAAGCAATTGGGTCATATTAGCCCAGCAAATTGGTTGCTTTAACCAAGCGAATGGGTCATTTTAACCCAGCAATTGGGTCTTTTTTAATCAAGCAATTGGGTCGTTTTATCCCAGCGAATGGGTCGTTTTATCCCAGCAAATGGGTCATTTTAACCCAGCGATTGGGTCTTTTTTAGCCTAGCAATTGGGTCATTTTATCCCAGCGAATGGGTCGTTTTAACCCAGCGAATGGGTCATTTTAACCCAGCGATTGGGTCTTTTTTTAACTAAGCGATTGAGTCATTTTAACCCAGTGAATGTGTCGTTTTAACCCAGCGGTAGGGTTAAATGTTTGACCCAACCTGCTGGGTAGTTTTATTGAACTCAACTATTGTATAAAAATCACTATATTGCTTGCTTAAAATGAACCCAAAATATGTTTAAAAAAAAGAACATTTATTAATATGTTTAATGAATAATAATTAAACAATAAACATGTATTAAATTGCTTATTAATGAATGTTCACCTTTGATTATTTTTGTTGCCTCTAGTAATTATGTGTCTGATTTTTAATTTCCAACCTATTTTGGGTTTATTTTAAGCCAGACATATAGTCATTTTTAAACAATAGTTGGGTTAAATAAAACTGTCCAGAACGTTGGACAAACATTTAACCCAACCGCTGGGTTTGTCCTTTTTCAACCCAACTTGGGTTGTTTTTAACCCAGCATTTTTTAGAGTGACTGTGTGACTTTTCCACACTGTCATCTGTTGGTGATATTGGAGATGTATGCTGTTGCATTGTTAGTAATTTGGTACTGTAATTTAATCAAGTCATTAATTTTCATTAATAAAAAGTAAACAATTTTTGGAAGATTTCCCTGAAAAGTGTTAAAATTGTGACTGTGGCACATTCAGGTTTTGTTTGATTGTAAGACGGAAGGAGTTGTTTGGAGAGATTGTTTGAAAAGTCATTGCAGTTTTCTTTTGGTTGTGCTTTTGACGCAGAAATTACACACTTCAGCTTTAAAAAAACAACAACAGACAAGCATGCAATGAATTGCAAAATGTAGGCCATAAGACTCTTATGGTGCTTTCACTTGTCTGTATATTGATTCACTCTACTGTTCAAAAGAGTTTTGATTTCAGTGAAGACATTTATAATGTTACAAAAGATTTATATTTCAAATGACTGTTTTTCTTTTGAACTTTTTTTTATTCATCAAATAATACTGAAATAAAGTATTGGTTTCTACCAAATTGTTTAGTAAAAACTTTTTTCAACATTGATAATAATCAGAATGTTTTCTGAAGGATCACATGACACTGAAGACTGGAGTATGCGTTGATCGCAGGAATAAATTACATTTTAGAATATATTTGATAAAATAGATAACCATTATAGACTTCTTTCAGAAACATTTTAACAATCTTTTGAACTTTATTTGTTAAGAAGAAAGTCTCTTTACTCCAAAAATATGTTTCTTGACTTTTCACCACCTGTGCACCATACAAACTTTTTGTCTTTTGACATACTGATATCTTGATATGCCAAGCAGATATTTTGCTGTTTTGCGATTATCGGCTGAAAACTTTCCCTGTTTTGCTGATTTACAGAAGTGCTTTGTGTCAGTACAACATTTAGTATAAAATGGTATAAAATAACTCTTCATTTATATTCAGAGAATTTGAGTACGTCTTATTTGTCGTCATTAAGCACTATATAGGTCACTGGCTGCCCCGCTGTCTAGATAGTGGCATCATTATCAGCCATTAAAAAAAGCATAACCTAAACTAGTTTGCATGAGCGAAAATTCAGATTAATACAGGCGTATATCTGCTGTTTACCCTAGAAACATACTGTAGGATTAATTAGGTTGTGACAATCAAATTAACATGTTTACATGACATATAATTGGATTATGACCAAATGTTGCATTTGCATGTAAATCATGGTCGGTATCATAGCGTACGGTGGCACTGGACCCCCCCACCTCTCTCGCTCGTTCTGTCTGTCTGATTAGTATTTTCTGGCTGTCGTCCTCTCATGTAACACACTTCTTATGAGGCCTGAGAATCAGTGAGAAACTCTTTCATCTCTCCGCCTGTTGCCCACACATGCTTTCTTCTTCCTACAGTCTTTCTTCTTTACACCCTCAATAACCTTTCATACATATCCTTTCACACGCTCTTCTCTTTCTCCCACTCTCTCCATCTGTCTCTAAATGAAATGAATCAGTACTTCGCATGGAAACTGTAATTGAGCTCTGAAATGCATTGGAAGTATACGTCATGAGATCAAATTAATAATTCAAAGATGCGTTGGCAGGTCAGCGTAACCTGCTGCCATTTCTTTTTTCTTTTCATTGCTTGTTTCTGTTTTCGGACCACCTGGTGACCTCATCTCAAGATATTTGACAGAAAACAGGCCCTTTGCATGTGTGACCTATTATGCCCCTTTTTCAAGATGTAATATAAGTCTCTGGTGTCCCCAGAATGTGTGTGTGAAGTTTCAGCTCAAAATCCCCCACAGATCATTTATTATAGCTTGCCAAATTTGCCCCTATTTGGGTGTAAGCAAAAACACACTGTTTTTGTGTGTGTCCCTTTAAATGCAAATGAGCTGCTGCTCCCGGCCCCCTTTCCAGAAAAGGGCGGAGCTTTAACAGCTCAACAACAACAAAGCTGGAGAATCTCACGCAGCCAAAATGACGATTTTGTTCAGCCTTACATTGTTCAAACTGGAGTCGACACTGATGGAGAGACTCAGGAAGAAGTTACAACTTTTAGATGTTTCTGAATGGTTAGTGGATAAATTTATGTAGTTGCTGTGGAGTTGATTCAACTCATCCACTAGCATGTGCCGTCATGTTAATCTTTTGTGCAAATCCAGTGTTGAATTGACCCTCGTTTGTGAAGCAGTCCGGCGTAAAATGACGGCATGACAACAACACTCTACTACAACAACACTTCCTCTTCTCTAAAGCAGCCCAACATGGCCCCGCCCCCTTTGTTGTGTGTTATTGGGGGCGGGGTTTATGTAAATTTTAGGGTTGTGATGTCACCAAGCTTATTGTAGTCCCTACCAGCCATTTGTTGTAGTCCTTAAAAAGCGATTTCTGTAAAAGAAAATATCTCCCTTTGCATTGAACTTTGAGCGTCGTAACTTTGCAGATGTTGTTTATGATCAAACAGCAACATTACACACTAACTAAAGTTAAAAAAAGTGAAATCATAATCAAGGACCCCTTTAAGTTGGTTTAAAACCATCAGTGAGATTGTACCATGAAAATAATGCTGCACTAATTTAATTCAGACTCCATTTTAGAGACTATTTGATTAATCCTGAATGTTATTCAATCCCTGAGATTGTCAATCATGCCATTAACATCAACTGTATGATCCAGAACTCATTGATTCACATTCACAAAACAGGTTTATGTGGAAATGGCCTTTGGCTGAGTATTATGCATCATGGCATCCAGCTATATGAATAACGTTGTTCATTTGTGTAGATGACGGTTGAACTGATTAGTGCATCATGAGGATTGAATTACAGTAATGTTGTTTGTCTGTGTAAGTTTACGAGGCTGTAAAGGTGATGATTTAAGGCCAGTGTAATGTTGTCTAAATGAAGTGTTGTGAGGTTTGGTTTATTTTCTATTTTGGAATGATTTATAATTTTCAACCACGCTCTGAAGGGCTTCACTTTATCACTATAAGACTATGAGGTCCTAAGAGACTTAATGTTTATTTAATAAGTGTGTGATGTAGTGCTCTATGTGTGAATAGACTAAAAATAGACTTTATTTTGTTTACGCAAAAGACAAGTTCTCAGCTTTTTCTTTTGATTTTAGGGTAAATTATGGCCTAGACATGTTTTAGTGAGATTTACCCAATTATACGGATATGTCGGTGTAGAAAGGGTTCATCCTCTCCCTGAAGGTCTCAGATTAGCCGTGTTAATGGAAGGACTTGGCTCAGGGCTGCAGGTGTGTGTTTGTGTATCACAGACTGAAGGAGATAAATCCTATTAAGTAGAGGAGGGGAAAGTAGGTCTGTAGGAGCTGTGTGAGTGTGTGTGTGTGTGTGTGTGTGTGTGTGTGAGAGAGAGAGAGGGAGCTAATAAGATACATTGGACCACATCAGCACATGCTATTTTTGGCCTCTTTTAGTGGTGTTTGAATGCAAGCTTCACTATTACTATCACTCATACTTAGTGTGAGGGATTTGAACAAA
Source organism: Ancherythroculter nigrocauda (assembly GCA_036281575.1). Taxonomy (NCBI): domain Eukaryota; kingdom Metazoa; phylum Chordata; class Actinopteri; order Cypriniformes; family Xenocyprididae; genus Ancherythroculter; species Ancherythroculter nigrocauda. Next base: position 5,177,960 of record VTFQ01000018.1, read on the forward strand.
ATCCTGACACTAAGTACTAAACTTTGGCACGTAGCTCGTCCCACATCATTTGCGTTACAGATGTGAATGATTTCTTAAGTCATGTTGCATGATTGATGCACACGCTTGTAAATGCTCCATGTGTGCAGCATTACAGGACACAGGCAGATGATTTCAGACAGACAGATGCACTTCTGATTTCTGATCTTTGGCCTTAGAGTAATTATGGTCATTAAGAGAGGTATAATATGGAAGACTGAAAGTCACCTCTATCGGCCGACTCGTACTGTATGACAGAACAGAACTAGTGTAACAGTAGCAATTAAATTATTAGTTTTACTTTATAAAACAGATCAGATTCATTTAAATTCCAATTGGATGAGCACCTTTCAAAACTGTTGTAAAAAGAAAATGCACCTCTACAGTATGGATGGATGGATGGATGGATGGATGATTAGTTGGGTAGATAGATGGACGGACGGACGGACAGATGGATGGATGGATGGATAGGTGGGTAGTTGGCTGGATGGATGGACGGGCGGATGGATGGATGGATGGATGGATAGATGGATGATTAGTTGGGTAGACAGATGGACGGACGGACGGACGGATGGATAGGTGGGTAGTTGGCTGGCTGGATGGACGGACGGACGGACGGATGGATAGGTGGGTAGTTGGCTGGCTGGATGGATGGACGGGTGGATGGATAGATGGATGATTAGTTGGGTAGACAGATGGACGGATGGACGGACGGATGGATAGGTGGGTAGTTGGCTGGCTGGATGGATGGACGGGCGGATGGATGGACGGACGGATGGATGGGCGGATGGATGGACGGATGGATGGACAGATGGAAGGACAGACGAATGGATGGATGGATGGATGGATGGATAGGTGGGTAGTTGGCTAGATAGACGGATGGATTGATGGATGGATGGATGGATGGACGGACGGATGGATAGATGGATGGATGGATGGATAGGTGGGTAGTTGGGTAGACGGATGGATGGACGGAAGGATGGATGGATGGATGGATGGATGATTAGTTGGGTAGACAGATGGACGGACGGACGGATGGATGGATGGATGGATGGATAGGTGAGTAGTTGGCTGGATGGATGGATGGGCGGATGGATGGACGGATGGATGGATGGACGGACGGACGGATGGATGGATGGATGGATGGATAGGTGGGTAGTTGGCTAGATAGACAGATGGATTGATGGATGGAAGGAAGGACGGATGGATGGATGGATGGATGGATGGATGGATGGATGGATGGATGGATGGATAGGTGGGTAGTTGGGTAGATAGACGGATGGATTGATGGATGGATGGATGGATGGATGGATGGATGGATGGATGGACGGACGGATGGATAGATGGATGGATGGATAGGTGGGTAGTTGGGTAGACGGATGGATGGACGGAAGGATGGATGGATGGATGGATGATTAGTTGGGTAGATAGATGGACGGACGGACGGATGGATGGATGGATAGGTGAGTAGTTGGCTGGATGGATGGACGGGCGGATGGATGGACGGACGGACGGATGGATGGACGGATGGATGGATGGATGGATAGGTGGGTAGTTGGCTAGATAGACAGATGGATTGATGGATGGAAGGAAGGATGGATGGATGGGTGGATGGATGGATGGATGGACGGACGGATAGATAGATAGATAGATGGATGGATGATGGATGGATAGGTGGGTAGTTGGGTAGACAGACGGATGGATGGACGGAAGGATGGATGGATGTATGGATGGATGATTAGTTGGGTAGACGGACAGACGGACGGGTGGATAGGTCGGTAGTTGACTAGATGGATGGATGGGGGGCTGGATGAATTGGTGGACGGAGGGATGGATGGATGGACGGATGGATGGATAGGTGGGTAGACAGACGGATGGATGGATGGGCGGATGGATGGATTGGCGGACGGAGGGATGGATGGATGGATGGATGGACGGATGGATGGATGGATGGATAGGTGGGTAGACAGACGGATGGATGGATGGGAGGATGGATGGATTGGCAGATGGAGAGATGGATGGATGGATGGATGGACGGACGGATGGATGGATGGATTGGCGGATGGAGGGATGGATGGGTGGGTAGGTAGATAGATAGATAGAGAGATAGATAGATATTATTAATTTTATATTATTAATGAATTAGTAGTGTTTGTTACATTAAGCATGACTATTCTACTGTGGTTAGGAATTCAAATATTGCTAAACCTAAATATTAAACTTCTGTGTGAAATTCATCCTGCACCGTATTGTGCTTATCTTCAAAAAATGTAAAAATAGAAGTTTTAAAAATAGTTCCAGCAGGAGTGGGAGGTGTCTGTGTAAACACAAAGGACAATGACTGATTTCTCTGTAGGTTTCTGGAATCGTGTTTTTGCCATCTCTGTTTTCATGGAGAATATGACACAGCTGCTGTTGATCAATCTTTTCTGAATATATTTCAGGAATGAGGACAAGTTGCAGCACGTTTACTGTCATGAGAGCTCGACCATCCCTCACGCATACTTTCCCCTTCTCAAGTGCTGTGATGTCAACAACACTTTAGATGCGAGATTTAGATGAAAGTATATGTCAGTGTATAAGGGAAGGTGTATTTTAGCTGCACCATTTCTTTTCAGTTTTTCAGTGTTTGTTTTGTGTGATGCGCTGGTCAGTTTTTTTATGCATGTCATTAATAATTTTGCATATTGTTGAACCATGTTAATATGAATACATTTCTCCTTTTTTAACACTTTCCTTTTTGATATACAAATTTGGAGCTGTGTTGGATCTCCACTTGATGTTGAATGTAAAATGTGTCTCATGTAGTGTCACTAATGTTGAAATCAGGTGTTAAACTCCTCTCACTCTACCTGTAGAGGCCTGTCCTGTTTCTGACATTCAGTAGCCTCCTTCATATATACTTGTACTCTGTCAAAGTGACAGGTGCGCCTTTGGACAGAAACCAGTGTGAATTATTTTAAGTGGCACGAGAAAGTGAATGAGTGACAGAAAGGGAAGGAGAGAGAGAGAGAGATGGCGTTCATTCAGATTGCTTGTCTCTATGGCTACAGCTTTCACCTCTCTGTGCTCAATAGAGCAGCTTTCTGATAATTCATGGCAAATGTATTCATCAGTCAGTCCATATAAATGTGCTAAATCCATGCGGATCAGTTTGATCAGAAGGAGCTTTGCTGTTATGACTGTCTTGAATTTGTATTCGTACTCTTTTGTTCCTTTTGTCATTCTCATGGGTGTTTTTTTTTCTCACTTCTTAGATAGAAAGGAAACAAGAGCACTGTAATCTGCTGAATTTTGAATTGCATTTGATTACAGAAAAATGCCATTGTATACTTACAGTAGATTCATGCTTATATAAGCTAAAGTTGTATTTTGTCGAAATTTTAGCATATAAATAACCCTGAAATATTTTTAAACTAAACAATGATTAAAGTTTAATTCAGTATGTTACATGCTATTTTTTTGTAATTATTAGTGAAATTTCCTAGCAATTAAAGGGGACCTATAATGCTCTGGTGAATGTGTCTTTGAAGTTTCAGCTCAAAATCCCCCACAGATCATTTATTATAGCTTGTTAAATTTGCCCCTATTTGTGTGTGAGCAAAAAACACGCCGTTTTTGTGTGTGTCCCTTTAAATGCAAATGAGCTGCTGCTCCCGCCCCCTTTCCAGAAGAGGGCGGAGCTTTAACAGCTCACGCTTCCATCGCTCAACAAAAACAAAGCTGGAGAATCTCACGCAGCCAAAATGAGGATTGTCAGTAACGGTGTTCAGCCTTACATTGTTCAAACCGGAGTCGACACTGATGGAGAGACTCAGGAAGAAGTTACAACTTTTAGACGTTTCTGAATGGTTAGTGGATAAATTTATGTAGTTGCTGTGGAGTTGATTCAACTCATCCACTAGCATGTGCCGTCATCTTAATCTTTTGTGCAAATGCAGCATTGAATTGACCCTCGTTTGTGAAGCAGTCCGGCTTAAAATGATGGCATGTCAACAACACTCTACTACAACAACTCTTCCTCTTCTCTAAAGCAGCCCAACATGGCCCCGCCCCCTTTCTTGCAGGGGCAAGAAGCTTGTTGTAGTCCTTAAACAGCAAATTCTTTAAAAGAAAATATCTCCCTTTGCATTGAACTTTGAGCATCGTAACTTTGCAGATGTTGTTTATGATCAAACGGCAGCATTACACACTAACTAAAGTTAAAAAAGTGAAATCATAATCTACCACCCCTTGAATGAATGACATAAAATTTTTTTCAGTGAATCTGACATACCACAAAAGTCCGATTTTTGTCTTCAAGACAGTAAATAGTATCCATTTTGATTTCATACTGTCGTGTACTAAATAGTCAGCTGTCTGTCCTCTGATGGAGAACCTGAGGACTGTGGTCAGATAGTCATGCAGCCGGCTAATATTAGCACAGATCCTGCTCTGTTGACATTAGAGACGGTTTCTGTGACGCTGTTTAATTAGACTGTGGCTGTAAACATGCAGAAAATATACCTAGGGAACTCTGATTCCCAAGAGGGATCATTACGGCTGTTGCAATGTCTTATTCTTCCCTCTGTGACTGTTATAGTGCTTGTGAGCCTCTGTTGTTATAGTGACCAAACTCACTGTCAGGTGAATGGCCCGGTGCAATTAGTGTGAATCTCACGAAGCCTGTCAACATGCATTTTCCTCTCATACTTCTCAAATAAACTGCAAGTGAAAGTTTGCAAAATAAAAAGTGCAGCAGATTGTGGTATTTAGCGAGGCCTTTAATGAGGAAGGTAACAAAGCTGGTGATGAAGGTGTGAAGGTGTCTGTTTAAATGGCACAGATGGTTTTCAGTGAATTAGCTGAGATGGCCTGTAATACTCCTGCAGTGCTGAAGGATGAGTGAGTATTTTTGGAGAGAGAAAGTCCAGGGAGAAAATGAGTGAAGGAGAGAGGGATGATATTGAGGAATCAGAGCAGGGTTATACTGTACTGATCAACACAGGCTGTTTTGTGTGTATGTGTTCACTTGAATGAACACGTATGCATGCATATCTCATGAATATTAATTAGGTAAACAATCAAATTATGATGTGCAATGATATGTGCAAAAGCAGTAGTTGACCCAAGCTTTACTCACCCCGTTTGTCATCGTTTACGTATCCTCATTTTGTTTTATGTTAGCTCCAAAAAGAAGAGAATTTTGATTTTTTGGACCAACTATCTGCTTTTATACAGGCATGAAAGTTCATTTTCCTTACATTTGTGTGAGCATTTGATTTTTTTTTAAATCAAGTGCACACATAAACACTTTTTTCCCCTAAACTTAAACATTACAACATATTCTAGAAGATAACTTATAGAATGTGTACTCTCAAATGTAAAGTTTGTTTTGGTATGTTTGTATTGATATGTTAGTGGATAATCTGAAATATTTATTATTTATTTTACATCATAGCCTTTTTACTTGTTTACTTGGACACTTTTTAATGTGCACAGACAAAAACTGTTTGAACCTAACTGTTTGAAATTGTAAAACTCTACCAAATTAGTCTTCAGGTAGCTCAGCTTGAATGCATAAATATTGTAATTTTTTATAGCTATCAATGGAGGAAGGTGTTGTTACGGCATCTACCAGCAGGGGTTAACTGGGGCATGCTAACCAGCAAAACCTTGACCTTGTCTGTATACTTTTAATGCGTGCCAGCAGAAGTACAAATTACATTCAGTTGGGTGAGCTTACATTCAGTTTTAGTGGTTCTGGCTTCCCTAAAAAGACACTTTCTTGGTGTAAACGGTGTCAGTGGAAGTTTTATTTTGGGAAAGTGAAAGGTTGTGTGCACGTGTGCATATGTGTGTTTCACTGATTGATTGTTGACATGAGAGCTGCTTTCATTTATCCTTCACTTGTGCTGCAGCAGCAAAGTCAATGACATGCACCTGCACTTTCAGAAGAGCATGTTAGTGTGTATGTGTGAGTACAAAACACATGAGATCCTTCAATCAATCACCAGGCGTCTCAAAGGCTGCAGGAAGCACTTCTGTAGAGGTGTTTCATATTTCTAAATAAAAATACACAATTGCTTATTTGTACTAGAGCATGTGTGAAAATGTATGTAGGCCTGTTAGCCTGTGTGATGAAGAATTAGTCATTTTTTCAAAGTTGTCCAAGCTGGTGTACTTGATTCTGATTGGTCAGTCATGGCATTCTGTTGTCAGATTTTTTTTTTTGTTACATAATGCCCAATTCATGTCTGTTTATTCCCTTATTTAAATTCATCCTTTACATGGTTTAGGGGAAAAATTTGCAGTATCATCATATATACACATTTCTAATACTTGTGGGCCTGAATGGGAGTTTACTGTATGAGTCACTGAGGTTTAACTTAACACATGACGTAAATCTGTGTGTGTGTGTGTGTGTGTGTGCATGCGCTATGTGGGATTTTAGGGATTAATTTCTCTGCTAAGCAGTAAATAAGCCCATCCCTTCATGCAGATGGTCAATTTGTCATTTCTCATACAGAATGGCTTTGCTAAAAATACATTTTGCAAAAAAAGGTAAAATGCCATCAGTCAATTTAAAAAGGGTATGAGAAATGCAGCCTGGAAGTCTCTGTTCAGTGGTGTATTTAGTCTCTGCTGGAGAACATTCTCTCTGTTTGTTTAGTACTATAGAGCATAGGCTAAATGGATGGGTGAATGATAGAATAGTATGTCATCAGTGAGAAAATGAGTCAGATGACCGTTGCTGGTATAATCGGGTTGCTGCCTCTTTGTAATTGGATTTCTAATCAAATGTCATGACGAGAAATGTACTGTACTTCTCTGCCACATTGTTGTGTTTCGTTTTGGATCTTGGAACAGTTTGTCCTTACAGGCCCTGTTTTAACATTTAATGTCAACATAGACATTGATAATGGCATTTGTGCACTGCATAGAATATTTAAGTCAAGTCATTTTTGTTTGTTCAAACCTTTTCACAAGCCATGTTGTTTCAAAGCAGCTTTACAGAAATATCATGCATTAAGCTTTAAAGCTTATAAAGCTCAAGCAAACTAACAGTGTTTGTGGCAAAGAGGAAAAACTCAAAATATTTAGGTAGCAATTGAACAATTGCAATTTATTGATTGTCCTTTCTACCTTATATTTTAGGTGCAATGGTCCATGCCATCTCCATCTGTAGTGGCTGGTCTGGCAGGAGAGGGTATCTGAAGAACGGCAGCTCCATGAACTAAAAATACACTCACAGACACAAGTCACAGGAGTTTACAAACTGACCCGAACAGGAAAGGGATCTCTGTCTTTCTCTGTCTGTCTTTTCTTCAGTCTTCATCTCAGTGTCACTTTGTGTTGTACTGTTATGACGCCATGTCTCAAACTGGAAAAGTCCTTCATTTGTATGTGGAGGTGAGATCCCCACCAGAGCATGATGGGAAAGGTAGTTCCTGTGAGACGACAGTGGAGCAAGATGGTCCCGTTGAGGCTTTGACCAAATTAGCACAGGCGGCATCTGAATTTACCACAACTCCCAGCAGCACATTCAAACCAAATGTAAGCTTCCTACTACAGCCCTCACACAGTTCTCTGGATTCCCCTCAAAGACGCAGCATTCCCCAGCAAGAACCATTCCAGCAGGTGTCCTCTGGTCTCAATAACAACATTGACTGTAAACAATTGAAACATGCCCACTCGTTGTCATACTCTGGACGGACACCTGGTCCGGGGACTCCTTGTCGAGCCTGCAGTCATCACCAGGACTCTAAACCAGAGCTCGGACAGAGGTCCGTGGTTACTTTCAGCTACATTGAGAAGCCCCACATCAAAACTGTAGAGAGTCCTTGTAACAGTCCCAGTGGAATAAAGGAGGCAGCGGCTTGCCCACGTAAGAGGTGTAGCGATCCAAAGCGGTCTCGACCTGCTGAATCTTCCTGCAATAATAGTCCATTTCACCAGCACATGGGTTATCCAGGATTTTGTTCCTCTACTTTGGATCCCATTGGTCAAGCTGCAACACAGCGAGCCCTGGAGGAGTTTGGCTCTCCCCAGTTGAGGTGTAAGTTTTCCCGTGGCCCAGACTGGAGTCCGGAGTTTCACCAACGCCAGAGGGCACGATGCCAGTCTTGGGCAGGTTCACCAGTGCCAAACTGCAGTGCCTACCGACTTGATCCTGACCCAGGCAGGGTAGATGCTGCATGTGGTGTCTCCAAAAGCCCAGCATCAGATGCTTTCTCATCCCACACGGGGCATAACAGCCAGCAGAAATCCACCTCCAGGTCCCAAGGATGCCCCAACCAGAACCTCCCTTCAAAACAAGACACTTCCACTCCAGTCAGTCAAAGTTGGGGAAGCCGGGCTGAAGACAGGCCTCTGTCAGGACAAAGAACCAGCCTCACAAACACACCCACTCATGGTTTGAACCAGCTGAGTGGAAGCAATAACTCCTCAGCCCTGAAAAGTCCTGAGGTTGCCCGCAAGATTGCAGAAGAGGCCACCAAAGTGTCGACAATTTTCAACGAGGTCCGCAGTTCTCCTCCTCCCATTGTTTTCAGATCTAATGTAAGCAGCACAAACTATGGATATTATTCTAGAGAAATCCAGCATGAGACCTTACAACAGAGTCCAGTGCAGCATTTGGCTGTTAAGATGAACATACCTGTGCATGAAGACCATTCTACAACAAATGGGGTTCATCCGCACCTGCATGAAGCAACAGCTACTAAGAGTTCAGATGTAAGAGATGACCTGGCCAATCACTCATTCTGCTCTGTACCAGTGGGAGCACCTGATTCTCCAGCCCTCCCGTCTCGTCTTCTTCGTCCAAGTCTGTCCAATGCAGACGTGTGTTCTCCACTCCGAGATCCACGTCAGCTTAGAGCTGACCTGCCAGTCTCTGACAGCCCCACTTTACACCGTCACAAGCCTCCACAGTACACTGGAGAGGAGTGGACCTCTGGGGAACCCTGGTTCCTGGACGAGGAGGACTGGGATGACCATGTCATTGCAGAAAGCGTGGAGATCTCCAGGCGGTTGTTTATCGGTCAGAGTGTGGACGATTCTCCAGTCAGCTGGACATCTAGACAGCAGTGGAAAGAGCAGGCAAAGAAAGAGGAAGTGAAGTTCAGTTTGACAGAAAAACTTGAAGGGACTCTCAAGAGCAGCAGTCCAGTGTACAGAAAAAGGGGTAGGGTTGAGGTCACAGAACAAGGAGAGGAGAATGTTAGCAATTCAGTGTGTGGAACAAACCACAGCCTAGGGGAAAGGGTAGAGGAGATGACCAGGATAACGCAGCAACAGAGACAGGCAGAATGGAGGAGAAGGCAGGCTTTGCTTCTAGGGCCAGTGGTATTAGAAGAGGGAGATGGGGAGAGAGGGGAGGATGAACAGGGGTTTGGAGAACACCAGGCTTTGGCTGGGTCATCCCCGAGCTCCAGTGGAGTAACGGGAAGCCTAGGAGACAGAGATTGCATCTCACCTGAGTCCAGCCAGAACAGCAACCACTCAGATCACCCATCATCAGGAATACAGGTAAGACATTGTTCATAAAACTATTGGTACATAAATGGTCTAATTCTTCCAGTGACTGTTACATTGTTTTAAGAACAGTTTAATTGATTAGTTTGCTTTAAATTGAAAATTACCCCAAGATTTACTCACTCTACTTACTCACCTAGGTGTATATGACTTTCTTCTTTCTGATGAACACAATCGGAGTTAGCTAGATATTTTACTTGTTAAATATGGATATTTTTCTTACACAAACGCATCACTTCGCTTCAGAAGGCCTTTATTAACCCCTCGGAGCCGTGTGGAGTATGTTTATGATGGATGGATGCATTTTCTTGAGCTTCAAACTCGTCCCTGTTCACAGCTATTATAAAGCTTGGATGCATCAGGATATTTATTAATATAGCTCAGATTGTGTTCATCAGAGAGAAGAAAGTCATTTACACCTAGGATGGCTTGGGGGTGAGTAAAGCTTGGGGTAATTTTCATTTTAAAGTGAACTAATCCTTTAAAGTTCCGTTCAATGAATGACGCCCTTTGTTTGCAAGTACATTGAGTTTACTGTTTATTATAAGCTAGTGTGTTAATTTTGTGTGGGTGTTGCAGTCGGATGGCGGTTCTTTGGTGCCAGGTCCATCTCTGCACTGTCAGAAAATTGCTCGTGCCAAGTGGGAGTTTCTGTTTGGCACTCCAGTAGAAAACACTGCCAGTGAACGAGAGAAGAGTGAGTAGTCTGTTGACCTCTTTAATATCACTTTTAACGATCACTTGGATTCCATCAAAAAAGCAATTAAGTTTTTTTTTTAATGATTTTTAAGGCAGAAGTACATTTAGATCATCATTTATTGTTTGTAAGTTACTCACTGAAATACAGTCATCAGCAAAAGCCGTTTTTCTACTGTCTGGCCAAAAACATGTTTTCACTGTCACTTCTGTGGCTTGATCGGGCCTCATCAGGGCTTCATTGGGGCCAGGGGTTTTTGGCCCCGCTGAATACATTGGTCCAAAGCGGGCTTGAGGAGTGGTCATGAACAAAAGCAGAGTTTATCTCTGGAGAGTCAGGAAAGAGTCAATACCGCTGCTCATTTCCCATGTTATTATATCAGGCTGCCAGCTAACTTTAACATTTATGACATTTTAAACAATTTTTAGCTCAAAACTCACTTTCAGACACCAGCGAGTGTTTGAAATCACTTCTGATTGCAATCTGATGGGGATTCTGATCACAATATGAGGCAGAAATATATTTATATGCATTGCTGAAGGCTACTCATGCTAACCGTGATTTAAAAAAAAAAAAAAAAAAAAAAAATCCCCAAACGGTTCAGCAGAAATCCTCAATTTCATTGGCTGAGGTTACAGTGACGGGTAGGTTTAGGGGCAGGGTTGGGTGTAGGCAATCGTTACTGTGATTGACATGGCCAATGAAATGTTTAGAATCGGCTCCAGGTTGGGATTTCCGCTTAAATGGTTTGGGGGGAAAAAAATCACGCTAACCATTGCGATAATTAAAGCTGCAGTAGGGAGTTTTTAGAAAACGTTGACTTAGCCTGAAAATTTGAACAAGCACAACTCACAGGTCAACTCTCCCTTGCTCTATGCTGCGCTGCAGCCCTCCCACCACAGCTCCTCCCCCATCACAATGGAGCCTGCCGTGAACGCGCAGGCTAGTAAACAGTTATGGCACATTCACTGGTACGGAAGAAACATTAACAATATGATTTACATTGACTATGGCCTGCCCATACTTAGACTACAAACTTGGTCCTCAATACATTTTGCAATACATGTAATGTAACTATTTGACGTTGTGCTATTTCTATAAGTAATAAATAGCTAGTAAGATAATATAACGGTAACTAACGTTACAGTATGCAAGTAATTATTCTATCGATATGTAATGCTAAATAAGGTTTGCTAGTACATTATTTCAGCAACATGACAAGCCAGTGAATTAGTAGGTTTCAATAGTTGCTTTGCACAGCGCGTGACATTTTATCTGTATGTTATGCGGCTAGAGTTTTGACACCGAGTCAATGGGCTCCGACGAGGAATTCACACCCACAGCGACTTCGAGGAGTCAACGGGTGGGGAGAAGAGGAAGCCGTGGTGTGCGTGGAGCATCAGGCAGGGGATGGGCAGGCCTGTTTTGAAATTATCTTAGTTGTGTAGTTCTTAAAAAATTAAACAAATCAAGCAGGAATACTTACTTGTCAAGCAGAAATGTGGCTAACTCTGCATCGGTTTTTAATCCTTTCTTAGGACACGTAGCTCCCTCCACCTCGAAAAAGCCGCTCCGATATTTACCCTCATTTTATTTCGGGCTCTATCTAATTCTTTCTTTTTGGCTTTTTTATCATCGTCATCTGTCTTTTTCTGTTTACCCGTCTTTATTTTATGAGCAGGTGCCACTCGAGGAATTGGCAGTTTGGATTGTTTTTCCGCCATAAGCAAAGCTGCGGCACACCGGTAATCTTGAATTTGAACACCTGTACGCGCTGTGCATGAGAGGGATGTGATCAGCGCGCACGCGAGCTTGATTGACACTGCTAAGACACTCCTCCTGGCTCTGATTGGTTGTTTCTTACCGTGAGCGGTGTATTTCTGCAAATGGCAATAGGACCACTGGGAGGAGCCAGAGGAGCTTGATTTTTTTCACAGATTATCTGTCTCATATTCTACTGTCAGGACATAAATTAATAAAAATGCTCACTCTTTCTAAAGAAATGTGACATAAATGTATGATATTTCATCAATATTTTTCTAAATGTTTTGTGCGTTCTCGTGATCACAAATTTATAGAAGCGAATCTCTTTTTATGTGAAACGGTATACCAGTTTGATTCAGCATGATTGATGTGCACATCAATCCTGACACATTAATAAATTACTGTCACTGTAACATGTTTTATTGTAAAACATTAGTTAAATATTGATGCTGGAATCTTAAGACCAAACGTTCGCTTCTGTCATGCTCAGTTTGCGATCTAGCTAGTTTTCAGTCAGTTGGTGAAATGGTGGGATTGGGTGATGTCGCTCTATGAAGGCATGTCAAGGGCGGGTTTTAGTGTAGCGCTGCGGGGCTACTGGCCCGATAGTGGAAACGCAACTTGATTTTGGCCTCGGTGCTTGTCCGAGGCTATTGGCCTCGCCTGGCACCTTGTTAGCCCTGGCTCTCACTGGCCCAGCAGTGGAAAAGCGGCTATTGTCAGTATCAATGGCACCAAATTGGATTGATTTATTTCCCTTTATCCTCCTAGATGTTCCAGAATCCTCCACAGCTCCACCAAGTGGTCACTCCACCCCAATCCCGCCCTCTTTTCTGCCACTTGAGGAGCTTGCTCTGAGAGCTAATCACGATGTTCAACATGTAGAGGTGGAGTTAGTGACTCCGCCCCCTGCCGCCCCAGGCACCTCCCCCAAAACTGGCATAATTCGGCGAACTTTAAAATACTCTGAGACCGATCTGGACGCGGTTCCGTTACGATGTTATCGGGAGACAGACATAGATGAAGTGCTGTTAGCAGAGCAAGAGGACGCTGACTCAGCGTTTGGAAGTAACCGAAGTGTCATGGGAACTTCCTGCGCTGGGAGCAGCCCTCTAGGAGAGATGCCGAATGAAAGAACAGATGGACAGGAGGATGAGGAGGAGGAAGAGGAGGAGGTTGCGAGCTGGGTCACTGTCAGGATGCAGGGCGACGTGAGGAGATTGCTGGCCGATCAGGAGAGAAACGAAGAAGAGGAGTTTTACAGCATGATGCTAAAGAGGTGGGAAGTGGCAAACACGCATACTGATTTATTCTTTCAAGAAACTGTTTAAATATTTAATGTGGTGCAGAATATCAGAAATAACATAGTCATCTTTTTTTTTTTTAGGCCCCGAGATCATTTCATTAACGACCACCCGGCTCTGAAATCCCCCATCCTGGTCCGTGGCCCTCGAAGAAGGTCCGGAGACAGTTTGGACACATTCAGCCGGCATTTTGAGAACATCATGGAGTCACATCGTGCCAAGGGCACCTCGTACAGTAGTCTGGACAGTCTCGACCCTCTGACCTCTAGCACTCAAACGGTCCTGACCTTTGACCTCCCCACACTGACTCCGCAAGTGCAGGGTCAGATCTACCAGAGTGTGCGGCAAATCGTGGAGCTCAGCTTTGCCCCATTGGCTCACATAGAGATGCCCAGCCTCTCAGAGTCTGTGCTGACAATAACAGGAGACACCGATGCCACAAGGGCGCCATCCAGTGAACGTCTCAGCAGTGGGTCCGACGATCGCAACGGGCAGAGCTGGCAGAGCAACCCACCACTCACAATGCCCAGGTTTGTGTCATTTTCATCTCTTAAGTGAGGAATTGTATGTCTTATTGTATACTGTATATTGTGGCATACATAGTGTATTGCTCATACACTCATATAGTCTTTGCAATAGCTCAGTTTCTCCAGCAGAGGGAGTCTGCAACCAACAGTCTCTTTTGAATTGAAACATACTGTACTTTTATTTACTATGGCTTGAATCTTGGTGAATCTTGGGGGGAAAAAGTGCCAAGAAATGTTATTTAATATTGAGATTTCTAAGCTTAAAATAATTGATATTATTTTATATGTAATATTTAATGTCTTTTATTTATTATTAATTATATACATATTCCTTTTTCAGTTTGGTTAGACAGTAAAGGGGTGAATAGCTTGAGGTGGATTGTAAGCAATAGTTCTTTCATCTATCCAAGTGTAGCTAATTTACTGTGTAATGATTCTGAATGACCTATTAGTCAGTTGGTTTAACCTTTTCCATCTGCTGCGCTCGTGCCTCGACCGCAGGCTAGGTTTAGACAGGAGTGTGTGTGTTTGTGTGTGTGTGAAGGACAGATAAAAGGCAAAGCTGACTGCTGGCAGAGAACTGAAGTAACTGCTGCAGAGATCACCTTGAGACAAACATAGAAAACAGGAGGCTGGGAATAGTTTGAGAAATTTTCATAATCAGAATTTTGCTTCATGAATCCTCATTTACAGGATATATACTGTGATATTTTATATGTCCAGTGTTTTTTTTTTTTTTCTCTCATAAAAAGGCACCTGTTGTATTTGGAGTCTCAGTGCAGCATTGCACATCACTCCTGTAGTAGTTCAACTAAACCACTAGGTGGTGACAGTCACTCATAAGTGCTATTTTCAAATGTGTAGAACCAAGCACACCATTAGAATGAGAAGCAGCACTATACTATTGCTCATATTGATCAAACCACTCACATTTCAACAGAAAATTATGTATTAAAAAATCCCCATGTTGGAAATTGATTAGATGCAACAAATTAAGTAATAAAATATTAACAGCATAATGGATTTGCACTGGTTAGCCAACCCGTAAACCAATCAAATCCTTAATAATGAGTGTGCTCATGTGTTATGCCAATTGAACATGTTTGCATGTTGTTCATTCAGCATGGTAAGAACAGTAGCAGCATTGTGGAAGTGCTTAGATCATCTTTAAGCCCAGTGACACAGAAAAACTCTCTTCCTTCCTGTGTTTTGTCCCACTGCCATAGGTGTAAGGTTCATCATCAATCTGTTTGTATGTGAATATACACAATCATTTAAAAGTTTGGGGTCAGTAATTTTTTTTTTCTTTTTTAATGTTTTTGAAAGAAGTCTCTTATGCTCACCAAGTCTGCATGTATCAAAAAGTACAGTAACAGATTTTTTTAAATTAAATTAAAATAACTGTTTATATATATATATATATATATATATATATATATATATATATATATATATATATAAAATCTCCTGTGATGCAAAGCTGAATTTTCAGCATCATTACTCCAGTCTTCAGTGTCACATGATCCTTCAGAAATCATTCAAATATGCTGATTTGAAACCATGATACATTTTGTTTTCAGGATTCTTTGACAAAAAGAAAGTTCAAAAGAACAGCGCTTATTTCAGAAAGAAATCCTTTAACATTATAAATGTCTTTAAAGGCACAATATGTAATTTTTCGCCACTAGAGGTCACTTATTCAAAAGAAAGGCGTAGCTTGATGACGTCTTGATTTTGCGGGATAATGGGAGTTGTTGTCTTCACGTCTACAGACGGTGGAAAAGAATCCGACAGGACTCGGGCATAAATCATATTCATGAATGAGCTAAAGTATGAAAGATTTATTAACATTACTGTAGTATGAAGCAGGGTGTTGGAGCTGAACGAGGCCGCTGGAGCGATTGCTAATGAGAGTAGGGCTGCACAACGATTAATCGCGATTAATCGTTTGCAAAATAAAAGTCTGTGTTTACGTAATATATGTGTGTGTTCTGTGTATAATAATTATGTATATATAAATACATGCACATACATGTATAAATGTAAGAAATATATACATGTATGTGCATGTACTTATATATACATAATTATTATACACAGAACACACACATATATTACGTAAACACAGACTTTTATTTTGCAAACGATTAATCGTGATTAATCTTTGTGCAGCCCTAAATGAGAGAAAAGTGTGACACACACCTCGAGCAGTGGAGCTTTTATTATGCCACAGAGGAGCGCTTCCGCTTCTTCCGGTCAAGCGTTTGGGGGCTAAAGCAGCGCTGTTTATCATATTAGATACATTTGAGTGTGTTGAAAGTTGTTATAATGCTGCTCTGCGTTCACTCGGCGGCTGCTATGAGACACTTGTTGCACACTGCAGTAAGCTAGATCAATATTAGGCATGGTAAAACATGGTATTTGCTGTAAAATGAGATTTAAACAATAAGACTTACTGTGTTGAGCTATATAACAATGAAACAGTTGCTCACTTGTCTAATATAACACATAATATATTAAAGTGTCTTTTGTGTTTCCATGGTTTCTACAAAATAAATCAAGGGTAACGTGAGTGTGATGTCATTGATAGGCAATGCATGGACACAATCCGTGTCCTGGGTAAAATTGCTTATTTCTCTGGATTTAAACATTCTTGGAAATTAATAATACACTCTAAAAAATGCTGGGTTAAAAACAACCCAAGTTGGGTTAAATATGGACAAACCCAGTGATTGGGTTGTTTTGACCCAGCGGTTGGGTTAAATGTTTGCCCAATGTGCTGGGTAGTTTTTATTTAACTATTTTATTTTATTTAACTATAACTATTGTTTAAAAATGACTATATGGCTGGCTTAAAATGAGCGCAAAATATGTTGGAAATTAAAAATCAGACACATAATTACTAGAGGCAACAATAATAATCAAAAGATGAACATTTATTAATAAGCAATTTAATAAATGTTTATTATTTAATTATTATTAATTAAACATATTAAAGGTCCCGTTTTTCGTGGTTTTTTGAAGCTTTGATTGTGTTTATAGTGTGCAATATAACATGTGTTCATGTTTCACGTGTAAAAAAACACAGTATTTTTCACATAATTTACTTATCTGTATACCGCTGTTTCCACTGTCATAAAAACGGGCTGATGACTTCCTTGTTCTATGAAGTCCCTCCTTCAGAAATACGTAACGAGTTCTGATTGTGGCAGCGGTTCCTGTGTTGTGATTCGACAGCAGTTTAGTGAACCTTGCCCGGAAAGGTCACGCCTCTTACCATAACGTGGAGATGCACGCGCTCAGTGTTATTGTAAACATGTCTTTAATTTTACCCTATCAATTTGAGCCGGACGACCCGGTGATTGGACTGCGGGATGAAAATAACAGCGTTTCGACGACATGGCGACAAACACACTCTACAAACGCAACTCTTGTGTATTCCTGTGGGCGGAGGTTAGTCAAAAAACTGTTTTAGTGACGTCATTAAAGAAGGAAGTAGAGGGATGTAGTCCAAACTGGCCGTTCGATGTAGGCGACTTCTGTTAAATAAAATATCTCGCTTGGCATTGAACTTTGAGCTTTAAAATTTTACAGATTTTATTTATACTCTAACAACAACATTACACACTAACTAAAGTTTGAAACATGGGATCACGAAGAACGGGACCTTTAATAAATGTTATTTTCCAACCTATTTTGGGTTCATTTTAAGTGATCAATAAAGTGATTTTTAAACATCAGTTGAGTTAAATAAAACTACCCAGCAGGTTGGGTCAAAACAACCCAATCGCTGGGTTTGTCCATTTTTAACAACCCAACTTGGGTTGTTTTTAACCCAGCATTTTTTAGAGTGTATATTTGTGATTATGTATAACATTGTTCTAGTGGTTTTTGGATATTTTTATCCAAAAATCTTACATATTGTGCCTTTAAAAGTCTTTTTTGATCAATTTAAAGGTCCCGTTCTTTGTGATCCCATGTTTCAAACTTTAGTTAGTGTGTAATGTTGTTGTTAGAGTATAAATAAAATCTGTAAAATTTTAAAGCTCAAAGTTCAATGCCAAGCGAGATATTTTATTTAACAGAAGTCGCCTACATCGAACGGCCAGTTTGGACTACATCCCTCTACTTCCTTCTTTAATGATGTCACTAAAACAGCTTTTTGACTAACCTCTGCCCACAGGAATACACAAGAGTTGCGTTTGTAGAGTGTGTTTGTCGCCATGTCATCGAAACGTTATTTTCATCCCGCAGTCCAATCACCGGGTCTGATTCCGGCTCAAATTGATAGGGTAAAATTAAAGACATGTTTACAATAACACTGAGCGCGTGCATCTCCACGTTATGGTAAGAGGCGTGACCTTTCCGGGCAAGATGCGCTAAACTGCTGTCGAATCACAACACAGGAACCGCTGGCACAATCAGAACTCGTTACGTATTTCTGCAGGAGGAACTTCATAGAACAAGGAAGTCATCAGCCCGTTTTTATGACAGTGGAAACAGCGGCATAAAGATAAGTAAATTGCACACTATAAACACAATCAAAGCTTCAAAAAACCATGAAAAACGGGACCTTTAATGTATTCTGGATGAATAAAAGTGTTAATTTCTTCCACAAAAAAAACAAAAAAAACGTACTGACCCCAAACTTTTGAATGGTATTGTGTGTAAATGTTTAAAGCTGATCCTTGGTTTAGTTCTCTTTACTAGTTTTTAGTCATTTTTAGAAGCAGCAGTTATTGAATGTATAATCAGATTTCTTCTGGCTTCTCCACAATCCACTGCCCACTATCAGTCACACACATCACTTTTACTGACTCATTGGATGTTTACCGCAAAACTGTACTGCAAAGTTTTAACACTTACTGTAAATGCATAAGTGAATATCCTTAATTATAATTCCATAATCCAAGTGATTTTAGCTGCAGAATGTGGTTGTTACACCCGTAAAATACTTTGAAGATTGAACACTCATTTGAGTCTGTTCGTGACCCATATGAGTATTTCATTCATTATTATTCTCAAGAATGATGATAAACAAAACATTTTAAAGTGCGTGTGAACTGATGAGCTACTGCAGCGGGAGAGACTGAGAGATGTTACATGCCACACTGAACTGAGAAGGTCATTAGGGAGCGTCAACAATGTTTACAAAGAGAGAGAGAGAAAGCAGTGGGAAACTTAATGGGAAAGAAAAATCTGTAGGCTAAACAGGATCGACTGAAATTACAGGATCGTTACAGACATCCAACGACTAAACGACAAATTAATTCAGTCACAAAGAGATTTACAACAACAGCAAAGATGTCCACAAACACCTGAAGAGATATTTGAGCTTAGTCACCGGACGAGCGGCGCAGGTGGAGTGCCAAAAGCCGAGCGTTAAATACAAACATGGCTGAGATCCAGAGAGTCACATCAGAGAGGCGTTTTGGCAGAGATGGTGTGAGAAAAAAGGCCCACACAGTGTTTTGCTGGCATTGCTCTGCGCTGGAGGAGAGGAGCATTCTGACCCGCTGCCACACGCTGTACAGGTACAAGCGCTTTGGAAAGGATGCAGATCATCACTGTTTCACTGTATTAATCTGTCATTGTCCTAATGAGTTTAATATAACAGTTGTCAGTGGAAATGGTTCATTACTAAGGGTTACAGAAACCTAGCAACAACCCAGAACACCCACAGACACAATACTCACATCTGTGAGTACTGCAGCAAAGTGATTTTTATTAATGCATTTATCTATTTTGTTAGTGGTTTGATCAGTATGAGCAATAGTAATAGTAGTGATGATTTTAATTCTAATGCTGTGCTTTTTCTTTTGGCCATCTGATTATCAGATTTTTCACCCGTAGATGATCCATCCAGAAATATGCAGCAGTGTTATTAGGGGCCAAGCACCGAAGGTGCTTAGGCACCTATTGTTGTATCTGTTGGCGTTCTTTTTCTTTTTGATTATTCTTCTTCTTCTTCCGCTCTTGAAGTCTATGGCAGCCCATAGAACCGCTTGCGGGAAAGTTGTGAAATTTGGCACACAGTTAGAGGACAGTCTGACCTTTGTCCATAGCAAATTTGGAGTCTCTAACTCAATCCCTCTAGCGCCACCAGCTGTCCAAAGTTGCACTTATGTTTATGCTAATAATGTTTGAACCATAAGGGCTAGAAACAAAAGTTTCTGAAAAACATACTTTTTCCTAGGTTGTTACTCTGATTTTCACGAAAATTGAACCAGATCATCTTCAGACCATGCCGACAAAAATTTATGGAATTCAAGTTGATTCCTTAAACCGTTTTCGAAAAAGATGCGAACGAATTGTACGTAGTGCTTGTCAAAATGGACATAAGACTGTATCTCAGTAACGCTTTATCGTATTCAGATCAAACTTGGTACATGTCATCACAAGCATGACTTGAGGCATCATGCAGTGTTTCGGCGCAGCGCCACCTACTGGTGCGGAGATATGAAAAATGGTCATTTTTGCTTATAACTTCTGATGGGTTTCTCCAAAAATCATAAATTTGGTCTCGTTGGATTCGGGGCATCATGCTGAGTCAAATGATATCCAATTTTCCCATATCGGACATTTTGGCCATTTTGAATTTTGTGCTAAAATGCTGTATTTTACAAACGCATTAGTGTATCGTTACGAAGTATGAGTCATCAGGAAAATGCCCTGAAGGAGCCTGAGAAGTTTCAACACTGCGCCACCTTGTGGTAAAAAGTTATAACAAAATTTACAAAAATGCTAATAGACATGCTAATGTCTCAGTAGATTCCTTGGGTCATGCTGAGAACATAGATATCAAATTTGCCATAGTCAGCTGAACTTCCTGTCCTCCATATTGTTTTTCTTTAAAAACCTACTTTTTCGAACTCCTCCTAGACTGTTGCTCCGATTTTCACCAAAATCGAACCGTAACATCTTCATGCCGACAAAAAGTTATGGATTTCAAGTCGATATGTCAAACCATTTTCGTATAGCAGAGCAATAATTTTGAGGCATGATGCAAAAACGACTCTTGAAGTATATGTGATATGCTTTGACATATTGACACCAAACTTTGCAAGTGTCATTGTCACCTCACTCTGACCATACCACATTAATTTGGTCACAGCGCTACCTATTGGTCGAAAGTGATGAAACAGTAAATCCTCATTTTTGATCATTTTTCAGCTCTTTTGCCTAAAATTATCTTAATAGGTCTTTAACTGCTCACTGTTGCAGTTGGTCTGATGCTCACAGCCATGTTGGCTGGCTTCTTGTGCCGTTTTTGTGCTTGGCCCCGTAATTGCTGCTTGTAGCTATATTTTATTTTATATTTTTTGTTAATATTTTGAATTAGATTTACCCTGTTATTTAGTAAAGAGTCATTTGTCATGCTTGTCTCTTTAAGAACTATTTCTGTGCTTCCAGACTTCTTTGTTTGAGTTTCACACATTTCTGCCCATGGTTTGTTTTTCGTGTGGATTTAGCGTGAGTCATTGATAAGAAGGGGTGAGATGAGGACTGATGGCATTCAGCATACCATATTCATTTATAGAAACCAGAGGAAATCAGATCAATAGGTCACAATAACAAGTTAATAGAATTACAAAGTGGAAATGATTTCTGACTGTAAAGCTGTTTGTGTTTGTTATTTAATTTGGTAACCACGGCTTATGCCAAAACCCCACAGATACTACAGTTACAGCAGTGTCACTAGTGTAAATTCAACATAATTTAACATCTCCTTCAAACAATGTCAGAAGCTTTCTGAATATTTTTGTTATTTAGTTTAATGTCAGTGGCTATGCATGTTTTTGGTCACTACATAATTCCCAGACTTCTATTTGTTATGATTATATTACTCAAAAAATTTAGAAAATTGTAACACAGAGGAGGTGTTTATCATGGTAAATAAATATATCTTGTAATGGCTTTTGTGCTTCATATAGGAAAGTACATTTTGCATTAAATAGTGCTTCTTAGTCTATTATATTTCTGTTTTTATTACTTACAAAAAGTACTGAAGTGGTGCAATGGTTCTGTGATGGTGTACTGAATGATTAATCATACACTATGGTATTTACATGGTATTTTAAGTAATACCACAACAACAACAACAACAAAAATTCATTATTTTCAGTGATTATTGATTATTTGGAGAGGATTTGATTATCGTTGTAAATGCATGTTCCCCAGCTCAGCTTTCAGAGATCATAATTCACTTCAGCACAACAGAATGAACTCATTTGTGTGTTTGTGTATTTGTTCAGAGAGAAATCTCCTCGCTTCACTGCAGACCCAGAGTTGGATCAGGAACTGAGCGAGCGTTTGGGTTTAGGCAGTAATGACACTCTCAGTAACGGCAACCGCGCTGACCTGGAAGCTGCCAAACGTCTGGCCAAGCGGCTCTTCAACCTCGACGGCTTCAGGAAGTGTGACATTGCACGTCATTTGAGTAAAAAGTGAGTAAATCCTTTTCAATTATCATACTCGTTTGTCCTGAATGTTCCCTTCAGATTCATGACACATCAGTGTTATTTACACACACACACACAAACACATTTTTATGTATATATATATATATATATATATATATATATATATATATATAATATATATATATATATATAATATATATATATATATATATATATATATATATATATATATATATATACAGTACAGTCCAAAAGTTTGGAACCACTAAGATTTTTAATGTTTTTAAAAGAAGTTTCGTCTGCTCACCAAGGCTACATTTATTTAATTAAAAATACAGTAAAAAACAGTAATATTGTGAAATATTATTACAATTTTAAATAACTGTGTACTATTTAAATATATTTGACAAAGTAATTTATTCCTGTGATCAAAGCTGAATTTTCAGCATCGTTACTCCAGTCTTCAGTGTCACATGATCCTTCAGAAATCATTCTAATATGCTGATTTGCTGCTCAAGAAACATTTATGATTATTTTCAATGTTGAAAACAGTTGTGTACTTTTTTTTTTTCAGGATTCCTTGATGAATAGAAAGTTCAAAAGAACAGCATTTATCTGAAATACAAAGCTTCTGTAGCATTATACACTACCGTTCAAAAGTTTGGGGTCAGTAAGAATTTTTATTTTTATTTTTTTGAAAAGAAATTAAAGAAATGAATACTTTTATTCAGCAAGGATGCATTAAATCAATCAAAAGTGGCAGTTAAAGACATTTATAATGTTACAAAAGATTAGATTTCAGATAAACACTGTTCTTTTGAACTTTCTATTCATCAAATAATCCTGAAAAAAAATATTGTACACAAATATTTTGTACAATTGTACACATTAAATGTTTCTTGAGCAGCAAATCAGCATATTAGAATGATTTCTGAAGGATCATGTGACACTGAAGACTGGAGTAATGATGCTGAAAATTCAGCTTTGATCACAGGAATAAATTACTTTGTCAAATATATTAAAATAGTACACAGTTATTTTAAATTGTAATAATATTTCACAATATTACTGTTTTTACTGTATTTTTAATTAAATAAATGTAGCCTTGGTGAGCAGACGAAACTTCTTTTAAAAACATTAAAAATCTTAGTGGTTCCAAACTTTTGGACTGTAGGAATGTCAAATCAATTCATCTTATCTTGTTTAAATGCAGTTAACATGAAAGTTTGTGTAAAATATAGGTGTCATTATACACATTTGTGTCCTCATAAACCATGTATACAAGAACACACACACACATAAAATATGTATATGTGACCCTGGACCACAAAACCAGTCATAAGGGTCATGTATTTTAATTAAGCCAAAATTCATTCTGGCACTCTCACACACATACATTCTCCTTTCATTCTTTCATTATAAATAATAACTACACTGTAAAACTCAAGAAGTTCAGAATACTCAAAACATTTGAGGAAACTTATTACCTCGAAACATTTAAGTTACCTAACTTATTTTTTTAAGTTAGTAGAACTTAATTTTTTTGTGACAAGTGGGGCAGGGCCGAGAGCCATGGAAGTGGAGCAAGGCCAGTGTGGTGCACAGCTGTCTCTCAATAACAATCACATCACTGGCGTTCCTTCGCTCTCACAGTTCTCAGCCTCGCCCCACTCAAGTACATATAGTTAATTTACATAAACATCACATTCAGATCTTGGTTAAATGTTAGTTAGCAAAAAACACACGCTATTATAACTATCAAAGAGACTGTCAATATATACTTGCATGTATGTAATCAAACAACATACAGTATATGTGGTCTTAAAAGTTTTGCAGCCCATCCTCAACCTAACCACATGGTCTACTCTTCACCAGAATGGTAACCCTACAAAACTAACATAACAGAACCCCCTGTCAATCCCAACATAACACAACATTAAACACTAACTTATATCTCCATATGTTAATCTTATGCAAAAACACACAAAATAACACTTAATTTCAACATTTATACAGTCTGATGCAAAGCATGCTGGGACTTCTGCAGCAACTCAACTCAATCATATTAAGTTCACCTTGCTACAATGAAATTTTGAGTTCACACAACTTTTTTTCTGTTAAGTACAATGAACTTTTATTATTATTTGAGTGAAACAAACTAATTTCATTGAATTAATTTCACTGTTCAGTTTTACAGTGCACTTGTCACCATGACCAACTCTTTTAAATTAGCATAACAAAACATTAATCACTACTAAATCTCCCTTACCATTAATCTTGCACAAAAAACGGTAACACTTTATAATAACTGCACACTATGAAGCATTAGTTAAGCATTAGTAAATAGTTAATTCATCACTTATAAAGCATTAATAGACATTAGTAAGCAGTTTATAAATACAGCTATACATGCTTTATTCTTGCATATCTATATGTTTAATAATTGTATTTTCATACTTTGTTAATAATCAATTTATCATTTCTAAATTAAGTATTACATTATTTACAAACCAATTATTTAGGAGTTGACAGTGGTTCATAAGATCATTTAAGAAGTGTAAGCAAATGATTAATAAACTATTTAAACATTCATTTATACATCTTATTATTTAGACATATAATAATAGTTACTTAGTGTGTTAAATGCTTTACTAACACATATTCCTACTGCAATTAATGATTCAGGTAATTATAAAACATTTAGAAGTGGTCAGTTAACTATTTTTGTGAGCTCATCTAAAGTGAGGACTATTTATGCTTTGTAAAGCTTTTATAAATGAGATTTAAAGGTTCAGTGATCTTCTGCACTGCTGTTCTCTAATGTTTTAAAGTTAGTACTGAGGTAGTTTTTACACTAGGAATATGTGTTAGTAAAGCATTTATTAACACACTAAGTAACTAATACTATATGTCTAAATAATAAGATGCATAAATGTACATTTAAATATTTTATTAATCATTTGCTTACACTTCCTAAATGATCTTATGAACCGCTGACAACTCCTAAATAACTGGTTTGTGAATAATGTAACACATAATTTGGAAATGATGAATTTATCATTAATAAAGTATGAAATTACAATTATTAAACGCATTATAAATATGCTTATAAATCAAGAACAAAGCATTTATAGCAGTATTTATAAATGGCTTACTAATGTCTATTAATGTTTTATAAATGATGAATTGACTATTTACTAATGCTTAACAAATGCTTCATAGCGTGAGTTATTCTACAGTGTTACCCAAAAAAGATTATATAACACTTGATTTTAGCATTTACTTTTCCTTTCGAATGCCATGGGCAAAGCATGGGCAAAACAGTTTAGTTTACTTGAAATATGTCAGTGCTGTGAACTCAAAAGTAAAAGAAAGTTTTAAATACTCATAACAGTTAATTTAACTGAACTAATTTGTTTAATTTAAGTTTGTCCTATTCAGACGAATTAAGTATTTTGAGCGTTAGGGTTTAGAAGAAAATGTATGCATGTCCTGAAGAAAATATGTGTGTGTGAGAGAGTATAGTGGAACAAGAAGGCAGGTCAGGCGCGATCATCACGTGCAATGTCACACTTCCCATCACAGTTTCTCAGCTAATCGATTAATTGATTTTTGTTGACTTTTTATATATATATTTATATATTTTTTAATTATGTTTTTTTTATTTTAAGATTTCACTTTAATTTTAGTGTACATTTTAATAATTTTGTTATGGGCTTTTGTCAGTTTTATTAGTTGTTGTTCCTTTTTTCTTCTTTTTTACATATATATTTAGCTTTAATTTATTTTTATTGCAGTTTTAGTAAGCTGCCAAAAACACTTCTAATCTTAATTTCATTTTTTTTTTAATTTCAGTTTTTATCTAATATTTATATTTTATTTTAAAATAGTTAATAATTTTGTTGTTTATTCTTGCATTTTTATGTTTCATTTTGTTATGTGTCAGAAATTGATTAAATTATAAAATTATCAATAATTTGTAATAATCTTTTTGGATATAGTACACTTCTGAATTGTTTGCAATAAAACCAGGAACACTCTAGAGTGCAAATGGAGTAAATTTTGATTGTTATGTTGACTTTAAAATCAATCATCATCGAGTTTGAGCCTCTTCACTGTGTTTCCTGTGACCTTGTGACTTCATCTCTTTGTCCTGTGCAGGTCTCTGTGCCGCTGCTGGAGTGTTAGTGTTATATAAAGCAGGTTTTCATGCAGCTTTTATTCTCTGGTTTTGCCTGTATTGCTCAGAGCATCTGTACTTTAAGAGCTTTTCTCTCTCTGACAGGTGCACCATGGGAATTTTCATCCACCGATGTATCTCTGACAGGCCTTGGACATGTCTGTCACCCTGCTTCCCTCATCTCCCTTGTTTGTTCTTGCATTGTCATCTTCTCTGATTGTCTTTTTTCTATCTGACTCCCTTTTAGCAATGACTTCAGTCGCATGGTAGCAGAGGAATATCTGCACTACTTCAATTTTACAGGAATGACTTTGGACCAAGCGCTAAGGTCAGCATATTAAATATGCAAATGGTCAATAATTCAGTTTAAAAATACTGGACTCCTTTATATACATATATACATGACAGAGGCTTATAATGTTTTGTTCATCAGTTTGTGTTGATCCCAGGGCATTTGTTTACTCTTGTTTGTTTAATTCAGGGCATTTCTAATAGAATTTGCTCTGACGGGTGAGACGCAGGAGAGAGAGCGAATCTTAGCACACTTTTCCCGTCGATATCTGCAGTGCAATTCATCCCTCACACTATCCGAAGGTAAAGCCCTCTCTCTCTGTGTGTGTGTGTGTGTATCTGCGTCACATATGATCATAAGACCGTACATGAGTATATATAAATTTATGTATGGCTCTCTCACAGACAGTGTCCACACGCTGACCTGCGCCCTCATGCTGCTCAACACAGACCTGCACGGCCACGTGAGTAAACGCATGGATGAACACTTATTATTACTTCACCATCCAGACAAGTGTAATGGAGGGTGAAAATCTTCGATCTCAGCAACAGTGCAGCAGTGTAGTCACAGAGTTTCCACACTTTAAAGAACATGCATTAGGTTTTAAAAGTCTGAGAAGTCTGATTTATCCATTTTAAAGTGCTTTTTTACATGTTCATCTATCTTTAGTGTGTAATGTTGCTGTTTGAGCTTGAAAAAGCATCCAGAGTCCCTTCAGCGGGAGTTATTCTCTATGTCAGTGTCACTGTTTCTGAAACGCCTCCATTGTAGTCTTGAGGGTTTTTCTTTCCAGGAAAAAACATGTCACAATATTCCTCATTTAAAGAATTCCCGCCCAATGCATATGCAGAATAAAGGGGCGGGGCCTAGTTGAGTAAGTTAGTATTGTGTTGAATCTGGCGGTTATGGTAAGGGGCGGGACATTTTCCAAACACACTCAAAGCGGCTGACCAATCACAACACACTGCTCCAGCCGACCAATCAGAGCACATTGTGCTTTTCAGAAGGAGGGGCTTTATAGAGACAGGAACTAAATAGAGTGTTACTGACAGACTGGGAAGAGAGGAGCTGCAAAAATGGAGAATATGTTAAAAAAATAATGTGTTTTGAACATTCAGACATAAAAACCTGCTGTAGTAGAGACTAAAAACATAATCAAGACTTTGTTAAAGGGCATAATATGGCCTCTTTAATTCTTTTTTATAGAAATTAGAGTAAAAAGTTGAATTAAATTCACATGAATTTGAATCCTCTACATATGCAGCAACTATTGATTTCTGTAGAGTTAGCATTTAACCCTTAAATGCATACCTCGGTCTTTAGTGACCCAGGACATCGGTATTCCTCGATCAATTTATTATAAAGAATATAACAAGAAAAAAATCATAAAATGATAAAAGAATGCCTATTTTTGCTTTCATTTGGTGTAAAAATTGTATAGGGTCGCGAACGACCCGAGGTGTGTATGAGTGTACGTATATTTTTTTCTGCACAACAATAATTGAATCTTAGATGACAGAAAAGGTGCAATTCACCTTTATTCCACAAGGTGGCAATGTCTGATACACAATGCTGAAGTGACGACTCATTCAGACAGAAATTAAATAATAAAACAAACATGAAATGGCTCAGCGATTTACTGCAGATCAAGTACTAAACGCAATCAAATATGACTGTAACTGTCACTGGATGGATCTGGTTAAGCTGTTAGCGATCGAAATATTGATTTTGAAGATGTTGAAAATTATATAGTTTTGAGAATACGTTTGAGATCGCGAATGGGCTCATATTCGTGACCTCAAACATAAAACTAGCCCATTATTTGCTGAATTTACTGAGAAATGAGCTCTGACGAGGACAGTGATGATGGCATAAAACATCTGCTCAAACGAAGCCCTTTCAAGCTCCAAAAGGTAACAAAATATGCTTTATTTATTCTTCTGTAATTGTTACTCAAATATCAGAGGAGTTTTATATTATCGCGACCTGTAGAGATCCTTCCGTGTTAGATATTGATCCGGGTCGATAAAGACCCGAATATGTAAGAATGATTGGCGAAACAGTCATGCATTTAAGGGTTAACATGCTGCGACAATCTAATAATGCATAGCATATAATGCATAACACACATAGAAACTAGATTAATTATTCTGTTTTTAATTAGACACCTCATCAATTTTTGGTATTGAATTAATTATATGTATATTTTAATGTACTTCATCCTCCATTTTCAATGCATTAGTTTGTAGCCTTAAAACCTGGAAAGGAATTGCAATTTCAGGGGGAAAAGATACTCACGGCAAAGTTCTTTTTAATTCTTTGCTGATAGGGGTTAAATAAGTTTGAAATGCGTGAGCAGCGATATACTGTTAATGAACATCCTGACGCCGTCCACGCTGCTGAGAGTGACGTTTAGATGAATATGTAAATATGTGCTGCGTAGCTGGGACGATACATCGATTATCATTCGATACAATGAATCTGGATCGATCCTGATATTTTCTCTCTTGAATTGATTCTGAGCTTAGTTTTAACAGCAGATGGCGCTCTAGGCTAGTTTTTAACCACACACTCTCAAACGCTCATGAAGAAGAGTGCTGGACAGCACTCATGCGTTTGGCAGAGTCATGTAAGTAGTTAAATATACTTGCACCTCAGCTCTGAATGCTTTCTTGATGCGAGATTTGTAATTCGCTTCAACTTTTTCGAACTTAATGAATGATTGTTTTAGGTTTAAGTGGTTTGTGTAAAGGAACTGGAAGCAGGCAGTGTAGGAGTGTTTCTAAAGCACATATAGTAGTGCCATCTGCTGTTTAAAGGTGCCGAAGAACATGTTTTCAAAAAATGTAATATAAGTCTTAAGTGTCCCCTGAATGTGTCTGTGAAGTTTCAGCTCAAAATACCCCATATTTTTTTTTTTTTTTTAATTTTTTTAATTGCCTATCATTATAAATGCGCCGATTCAGGGTACGCGGCCCCTTTAAATCTCGTGCTCCACGCCCCAAGAGCTCGCGCTTGCCTTAAACACCATAAACAAACTTCACACAGCTAATATAACCCTCAAAATGGATCTTTACAAAGTGTTCGTCATGCAACATGTCTAATCACGTAAGTATAGTATTTATTTGGATGTTTACATTTGATTCTGAATGAGTTTGATAGTGCTCCGTGGCTAAAGCTAATATTACACACTGTTGGAGAGATTTATAAAGAATGAAGTTGTGTTTATGAATTATACAGACTGTTTAAGTGTTTAAAAATGAAAATAACGACAGTCTTGTCTCCGTGAATACAGTAATAAACGATGGTAACTTTAACCACATTTAACAGTACATTAGCAACATGCTAACGAAACATTTAGAAAGACAATTTACAAATATCACAAAAAATATCATGATATCATGGATCATGTCAGTTATTATTGCTCCATCTGCCATTTTTTTTGCTGTTGTTCTTGCTTGCTTATCTAGTCTGATGATTCAGCTGTGCACAGATCCAGACGTCCTGCCCTTGTCTAATGCCTTGAACATGAGCTGGCATATGCAAATATTGGGGGCGTACATATTAATGATCCCGACTGTTACGCAACAGTCGGTGTTATGTTGAGATTCGCCTGTTCTTCTGAGGTCTTTTAAACAAATGAGATTTATATAAGAAGGAGGAAACAATGAAGTTTGAGACTCACTGTATGTCATTTCCATGTACTGAACTCTTGTTATTCAACTATGCTGAGGTAAACTCAATTTTTGAATCTAGGGCACCTTTAAAAACTAAACTCAGAATCGATTAGAGAGAGAATCGCGATGCATTGGAAAATATCAGAATCGCTCCAGATTCTTCGTATCACAAATCGAGTTTTGATTGTCCCATCCCTAGTGCTGCGTGCTTCCCACTCAATAACAAAATAAACACACGACAACAATAACAGTGGTGAGAAAACAGCAGTTCAGAAAGCATCTGATCATAGCGATGTGGACATTTACACGAGCTCTGCAATTCAGCACTCCAGTTTGAAGTTTATTTATATACCACTTTATACAGTAGATTGCTTAAAAGCAAGCAGCTTTACAGTATTAAACATGAAAAACAGTGTCAGTGTCGCTTTCAATTACAATTACAACTTCATTTTCTACTATAAAGCGGCTCTCCAGTGTGTTCATGTTTTTGTACTTCCGACCTTGAGGGACTGAACAGGAGAAGATTTCCAAAGAAGGCGGAGCCTCAGAGCCACGCTGGCTCTGATCCTGTTACATCATCACCACAGACAAACGGTAGTTCAAAGATGCTGAGTGGACTGTTTCCAGAAAGTTTGCTTTGGCAAACTGTTTCAAACTCCAAAAACAAACTTTGCTTTGGCCTAATTTTGTTTGAACTTGCATCACAATAGTTTATTCACTTTTACTTGAAGTATATCGGGGCCTTAATGAAATAAAATTAGTTGCTACTAAGATGTGAATATGATTATCTGATTCTTAAAGCACATAAAATTACATCCTCGTGGTAGTTATAGTCCTTATGATACAGTAATGCACAAGGGTTTCAAAATGTATGTTTAATATGTGCAATTTATATTGTAGAACAAAATATGAAACTCTCTTCAAATAATGTTAACCGCTAATCTAAAAACCCATTTCAAATTCTCAAGAGATCTTATTAGCCTTCTGGCTTGGCCTACAAATTGACGTCATGATTGAACAGCTCTGTATGCTCAGGAATATTATTACAAACAATCACTTTGACCCCTATCTCCGTTTGTGGGGAAAAAAACCTGACAGAAATGTATTTAATGGGGGCAACTATTGCGTTTAGCCCTTTAACAGGAAAAGGCAGAGAGACGGATGTCCAGAGGGAGCTGTGATCTGTCAATCACTGCTGCTGTCTGTCTGCATCAATTTCCTGCTCTAAGGATATTTAGCATTGCTCCTGTGCCTTTGTTGAAGGGTTTAGGGCTGTCAGCGAACACACAACGCCCAGACTCACTGTCACCATGGTAACAGGTTTATGGTCCTGATGAGAACTAAGCGATTTCAGCTTTCCTCTGATGAAACTCTGCTGTACAGTCCACAATATCAGATTATGTATTCCAGACCCTTTCTGCAGCTCCAGACATTCATATATTCTGAGCCTCAATCACACACTCGCAGCTTGAATTTAGGACATCCCATGCTGACTTTAAGAGGTGTAAAATGCTCAAAATGGCCTGTTAAAATGTCTGACTCTGACATCTGGTCTGAAAATAAATTACAAATGTACAAACTTTTTTGAGCACCTTAAAAATGAATAAGAAGTCGAATCTGGGGAAGAAATGTCCTAGATGTATTTTATTCCAAAATCAAAGGAAGTTATTTTAGTTTATCACAAATCTGTTATTGCTTTGTCATTGTGTTGTATAGAGTGTAGAAATGTTAATGTGAAAAAGGTCATTTAAAGTAGTTTAACATAAGGCAGCAACATAACAAAATTTGAAAAAAAATAAAGGGGTTTGAATGCTTTCACAAGCCACTGTGTGTGTGTGTGTGTGTGTGTGTGTGTGTGTGTGTGTGTGTGTGTGTGTGTGTGTATTAGTGCTGTCGAATCGATTAATCGAGATTAATCATATATATATATATATATATATATATATATATATATATATATATATATATATATATATATATATATATATATATGCGATTAATCTATACGACAGCACTAATATATAGATGTGGTTCATCTCGATTAATCGATTTGACATCACTTAATCGCATTAATCGCATATATATATATATATATATATATATATATATATATATATATATATATATATATATATATATATATTAGTGCTGTCAAATCGATTAATCGAGACTAACCACATCTGTATATTAGTGCTGTCGTATCGATTAATCGAGACTAACCACATCTGTATATTAGTGCTGTCGTATCCATTAATCGAGATTAACCACATCTGTATATTAGTGCTGTCGTATCCATTAATCGAGACTAACCACATCTGTATATTAGTGCTGTCGTATCCATTAATCGAGATTAACCACATCTGTATATTAGTGCTGTCAAATCGATTAATCGAGACTAACCATATCTGTATATTAGTGCTGTCGTATCGATTTATCGAGATTAACCACATCTGTATATTAGTGCTGTCAAATCGATTAATCGAGATTAACCACATCTGTATATTAGTGCTGTCAAATCGATTAATCGAGACTAACCATATCTGTATATTAGTGCTGTCGTATCGATTTATCGAGATTAACCACATCTGTATATTAGTGCTGTCAAATCGATTAATCGAGACTAACCACATCTATATATTAGTGCTGTCAAATCGATTAATCGAGACTAACCACATCTATATATTAGTGCTGTCGTATCGATTAATCGAGACTAACCACATCTGTATATTAGTGCTGTCGTATCGATTTATCGAGATTAACCACATCTGTATATTAGTGCTGTCAAATCGATTAATCGAGACTAACCACATCTATATATTAGTGCTGTCGTATCGATTAATCGAGACTAACCACATCTATATATTAGTGCTGTCGTATCGATTTATCGAGATTAACCACATCTGTATATTAGTGCTGTCAAATCGATTAATCGAGACTAACCACATCTATATATTAGTGCTGTCGTATCGATTAATCGAGACTAACCACATCTGTATATTAGTGCTGTCGTATCGATTAATCGAGACTAACCACATCTGTATATTAGTGCTGTCAAATCGATTAATCGAGACTAACCACATCTGTATATTAGTGCTGTCAAATCGATTAATCGAGACTAACCACATCTATATATTAGTGCTGTCGTATCGATTTATCGAGATTAACCACATCTGTATATTAGTGCTGTCAAATCGATTAATCGAGACTAACCACATCTATATATTAGTGCTGTCGTATCGATTAATCGAGACTAACCACATCTGTATATTAGTGCTGTCGTATCGATTAATCGAGACTAACCACATCTGTATATTAGTGCTGTCAAATCGATTAATCGAGACTAACCACATCTATATATTACTGCTGTAGTATCGATTAATCGAGACTAACCACATCTATATATTAGTGCTGTAGTATCGATTAATCGAGACTAACCACATCTGTATATTAGTGCTGTCAAATCGATTAATCGAGACTAACCACATCTATATATTACTGCTGTAGTATCGATTAATCGAGACTAACCACATCTATATATTAGTGCTGTCGTATCGATTAATCGAGACTAACCACATCTGTATATTAGTGCTGTCAAATCGATTAATCGAGACTAACCACATCTATATATTACTGCTGTAGTATCGATTAATCGAGACTAACCACATCTATATATTAGTGCTGTAGTATCGATTAATCGAGATTAACCACATCTGTATATTAGTGCTGTCAAATCGATTAATCGAGACTAACCACATCTGTATATTAGTGCTGTTGAATCGATTAATCGAGATTAATCGCATAGATAGATATATATCAGTGATGTCAAATCGATTAATCGAGACTAACCACATCTGTATATTAGTGCTGTCAAATCGATTAATCGAGACTAACCACATCTGTATATTAGTGCTGTTGAATCGATTAATCGAGATTAATCGCATAGATAGATATATATCAGTGATGTCAAATCGATTAATCGAGACTAACCACATCTGTATATTAGTGCTGTCAAATCGATTAATCGAGACTAACCACATCTATATATTAGTGCTGTCAAATCGATTAATCGAGATTAATCGCATATATTAGTGCTGTTGAATCGATTAATCGAGATTAATCGCATAGATAGATATATATCAGTGATGTCAAATCAATTAATCGAGATTAATCGCATATATATATATATATATATATATATATTAGTGCTGTCAAATCGATTAATCGAGACTAACCACATCTGTATATTAGTGCTGTCATATCGATTAATCGAGACTAACCACACCTGTATATTAGTGCTGTCGTATCGATTAATCGAGACTAACCACACCTGTATATTAGTGCTGTCGTATCGATTAATCGAGACTAACCACATCTGTATATTAGTGCTGTCAAATCGATTAATCGAGACTAACCACATCTGTATATTAGTGCTGTCAAATCGATTAATCGAGACTAACCACATCTATATATTAGTGCTGTCGTATCGATTTATCGAGATTAACCACATCTGTATATTAGTGCTGTCAAATCGATTAATCGAGACTAACCACATCTATATATTAGTGCTGTCGTATCGATTAATCGAGACTAACCACATCTGTATATTAGTGCTGTCGTATCGATTAATCGAGACTAACCACATCTGTATATTAGTGCTGTCGTATCGATTAATCGAGACTAACCACATCTGTATATTAGTGCTGTCAAATCGATTAATCGAGACTAACCACATCTATATATTAGTGCTGTAGTATCGATTAATCGAGATTAACCACATCTGTATATTAGTGCTGTCAAATCGATTAATCGAGACTAACCACATCTGTATATTAGTGCTGTTGAATCGATTAATCAAGATTAATCGCATAGATAGATATATATCAGTGATGTCAAATCGATTAATCGAGACTAACCACATCTGTATATTAGTGCTGTCAAATCGATTAATCGAGACTAACCACATCTGTATATTAGTGCTGTCAAATCGATTAATCGAGACTAACCACATCTATATATTAGTGCTGTCAAATCGATTAATCGAGATTAATCGCATAGATAGATATATATCAGTGATGTCAAATCAATTAATCGAGATTAATCGCATATATATATATATATATATATATATATATATATATATATATATATATATATTAGTGCTGTCAAATCGATTAATCGAGACTAACCACATCTGTATATTAGTGCTGTCGTATCGATTAATCGAGACTAACCACATCTGTATATTAGTGCTGTCAAATCGATTAATCGAGATTAATCGCATATATATATATATATATATATATATATTAGTGCTGTCAAATCGATTAATCGAGACTAACCACATCTGTATATTAGTGCTGTCGTATCCATTAATCGAGATTAACCACATCTGTATATTAGTGCTGTCAAATCAATTAATAGTGATTAATCGCATCTAACAAAAGTTTGATTACATAATATACTGTATGTGTGAATAATCTATCTATCTATCTATCTATCTATCTATCTATCTATCTATTGTGTGATCGAATGTGTATAAATTATTTTAGTCAGTCATAATGCTCTTTCATAATGTAGTTGTGCTCATTCATCAAGTCTTTGTTGGTCTTTTCTTTCGCCAGAACGTTGGAAAGCGAATGTCCTGCACTCAGTTCATCGGGAATCTGGAAGGATTAAACAGTGGCAATGATTTTCCTAAAGACCTCCTCAAGGTAATATACTGTATATTGCATAAATACTTCTTACTAAAGCTGTATTTTGAAATTCAATGTTTGCATTATTTATTACTGATGGTAAATTTTCCACAGAGAAGTTGTTGGAAGATGTGCAAGTTTAATAGATGTTTGGCAGGTGTATTGTTTATACCTGTGTGTGTGTGTGTGTGTGTGTGTGTGTGTGTGTGTGTGTGTGTGTGTGTGTGTGTGTGTGTGTGTGTGTGTTGGCACAGGTTGATTGTGTAAACACACTTGTGTGAGCATGTGACAGCTGTGCTATAACGTTCAGCGCTGCTGTTTGTTATTTGAAGCAGGAGAGATTTGTGTCCCGGTGGGAAGCGATGACTCTTTAGTAGGTCATTTATTGGTTTATATTATTAGATTAGTGCTGTAATGTCATTGGTAGGAAACTGGGGATGTTTCTCTTCCATTCATTAACCCTGCAGGCACATTCTGAAGCTAATCAGATGAGTTCTTGAGTTAATGCTAATGAGCTAAACGAGGTTTAGATTCGTTTTGGGGCCAAGAGCGACCGCGCCGTGTGTTATCTGGCAGATGTTTTGAAGCTGCAGCAGGACTCTGATGATGGTCAATTCATTTAAAGAGGCCAAGACGAACAAATCTCTTTCTCATTACTGCAATACTGTAAATGAATGCCCAGATTTAGAAAGTAAAATCTGAAAATCAAATTCTGTTCAAGGGTCATTGATGAATAAGGTTTTTAAAAGTATAAAAAAAACATAATGGAGATATAATTAATTTTGAAGTTTTATTAAGTGTTAACAATGAGATTATATGGTTTTTATAATCAATTAACATTGATTTTGTAATTTTTGTAACCAAAAAAGTCATTCGGTTTTTCAAAAATTTAAAACCGTAAAACTGAAATTTTGGTTAAGAGTTAGTTACTTTGCTTCGTTGTCCTTTGCAGGTGTCTGAATGATGTCACATCCTGTCACATGATACTGACTGCATGACTTGATCCAAAATGGTCCCTTTATATTGGTTACTCCGAATGACATCAATGAAATTCATTTTTCCGGACATTCTTTTTCATAACAAAGCAATGATTTTGCACTATATTGATATATGATGTTATAAAATCATGCCAGAATAAAAAAAATATATACATTTATTTCATTTTAAGATATTTTAATCATAAATGAAATGGCTGTATTTGCCTTTGGATGGTTAAATCGAATGACCTTTTGACACTTCAAAATCTTTAAAATACCTTTATATGTAGCAAAATAGAATTAAAACCTTATGGATTCAATAAAAGAGACCTAGTTGTACTACCTTACATACTTTGGATGTCATATCTTTGTTTTTTATTATTATAAGGCCTTTGGACAGAAAAATGACCCGTCACGTCATTGACCCTCAAATATTGTCATAATGTTTATTTACATTTGTTCATTACAAATGTACATTTCGCGATTTAAAGGGGTCCGTTACTGACAATCCTCATTTTGGCTGCGTGAGATTCTCCAGTTTTGTTGTTGTTGAGCTGTTAAAGCTCCGCCCTCTTCTGGAAAGGGGGCCGGGAGCAGCAGCTCATTTGCATTTAAAGGGACACACACAAAAACATTGTGTTTTTCATGGTTATTTTACTCTCTCTCCGACCCTTGTGATATGTAAAACAGCATCTATATTCAGAATGGAATACTAGCATACTTCTCACTGCATACTGCCTACTATTTTTTTTAACAATATTAAGTGAAAGATAGCAGTGATGATAAATGATTCAAATAGTAGTATGCTACATTGTTGTCATATGACCTCATGAAGTTGTGTTTTTATCTAACATCATCCAGTATTTCGCATTTATGTTTTATTTTTTCGGATTAAACATTTGCCAGTCAGCCAAAATAAGGAATCAAGAATGAGATGTTACTACTTTTTATCTCTTTCAGGTTTATTTTTCGCACAGGAAGTGGAAGGTCAGGTTGAAAGCATTGCATTGTGGGATATTGTTTGTGCATTTTGCAAAATGCAGTCAGCAAACATTTTAATACATACTGCATACTACAGAAATAGAAAGAGAATTACGATGGTATGCTATTCTGAACAATTGTGGGTTTGCTGTTGGTTCTAGTCTGGTTTGCACTGACCCATCCTTCAATAATGGGCTCTTTTGCTAAGCTGCATCACATTGTGACTGCAAAAAAAAGCAGAGAAAATCCTGTTTTTCATGCCATGAATCCTTTGAAATCTCAGAGCTGTTATAAAGCCACAGCAGTGAGGTTTATCTGAGGAGCTGCTTGTGTTTTAGTCTTCAGCTTCCTGATGAAAACACTGACTCCTCGCTGGGAAGCAGTTTGAAGAGCAATAGAGGAATGGAAAGACACAGCAAGCCAAGGGAGAGTAGATGGATATCAGTCTGTGCTCTTGCTGTTCATGCCAAGTGCTTTAAAACAGTCTCTATAGCTTTTATGACGACCTCACTTTCTCTCTCTCTCTTAGTTTTCTTTCCCTCCGGTGATCCTTTTCTCTGTCCCTCGCAACATCAGTTCTCACATTCTTTCCTCCTACTCGTTCTTCTTCTCTCATTTAAACTCAACAGCTGAGCAGGGCAGCTTATATAAGCACATTTCACTCACACATTGTCATATAAAGCAAAGCTGTTATTGTGGGGTGCTAATTATTGCACAAACAGGGTTATTGTTTATTATGAAATGGATTGTTTTGGCTGTAAAATCTGATTGGATGAGGAACTTTCAAAGACGATACACGCACCACTGATCCCACATCAGGAAGGTTATATATTGATGCAGCATGTTGCTAGACACCATTGAAACAGTAAATAGCCTAATCCAGTGGTCTCAAACTGCCGGCCCGCGGGCCATTTATGGCCCGCCCTCCCCCTCTACCCGGCCCGCAACTAATCTCAAAAATAAAACATAATCCGGCCCGCTAAATTATTATTATTCTCTAGTTGCTACCTGTCTGATATGCAAAGAAAAAGTCGCCGTTCTATGGGGGCATTCACATATCGCGTCACATAAGCGGCCGCGCCGCATTCTCCTTTCCAATGCGCTTTTGCTCCAGTGGCGTCTGTCGTTGCTATGCAACCATGAGCCGCGCTCTCAACCGCGTCGCTTCTATTATGAGCGCGCTTGCCTAAATCACAGTAAAAGCACTCGACTTTAAGTCACGAGCGTCGATTTAAAACCACCGAAACGCGTCCGATGCAACCATTAAACGTTACCGATGCTCAAACGGCATCTTGGACAAATGTGTCTCAGCTGTGTGAGCACAAGCGCTGCAGGTGTCTGTCAAGAAACAGAAGAGTGTACAAATGTATTCAGGGATTGTATTTGTTCAGTACAGTGTTGTTCAGTGCAAGATTTTAATGTTATTTAAGCTAACATAAAGTAAGGGAAATACTTCCACTATTTTTTGACAAAATAAAGTTGATATATAGCTCCAGTTTTTTTGTTTATTTCTGACCCCTCCACGCCACAAGTTTTGCTGGTTTTGCTCCTAAATTACACATTTTTTTATTCCATGCACCTTGTTGGATGTGAGAAGTTGCACCAGACTATTGCAATTAATAGTATTATATTAGTAGGCTATATTAGTAGTATTATATTAGTAATAGTATTATATAATTATATTACACTCTGTAACAATGAGAGAGACACTGCTGTTTACATTTAGTATGGTAAATAAAATATTTATAGTATAGGTATAAAAACATTTTAGTAGGCCTAATGAAAGTAAATGAGAAATAATGCAAAGGAAAGTAAATTTTCTGAAATGTTGCGCTTGAATGTTAATATGGCCCTCCTATGAGGTGTCAATCACAGAAACGGCCCCCCGCCAATTTGAGTTTGAGACCCCTGGTCTAATCCTTCAACCATGGGTTCTTGTAGCTTATTTATTTTATTTATTTATTTATTTATTTAAAAATGTATAACATATTTACTTTTTATTTACTAATATTTACTTGCACATTTTATTTATAATATTGTTTATAGTAGTTATGTATATTATTTATTGTGTGTGTGTATATATATATATATATATATATATATATAAAATATGTGTGTGTGTATGTGTTGTATATGTTGTATATGAATTTATATATATATAAATTAATTATATATAAATAATTATTATTGTAATGTTATAGTATAATAATATTATAATTGTATATATTATTTATTTGTTAATGATTTTGTGATCCTGTTATATTTAGATTTATTTATTTATTTGTTTATTAAGCTATTATATAATATATGAAATGTATATTTACTTTTTAGATTTACTAATATTTATTTATTTAAAATATTATTTATAGTATTTATATTTGTTTATATTCACATTATTTTATGTATAATAAATTATTAAATGTAATTTAAAAATATACATTTAAATATAATAATTATTATGTATGGTAATGTTATATTATAGTTTAATAATATTATATTAATTATATATATTAATTATTTGTAAATGATTTTGTGGTCCTGTTATATTTAGAGTGTAGATTTATTTATTAAACTATATAATATATAGTGTATGTTTACTTTTTATATTTACTAATATTAACTTATTTATAATATTATTTATAGTATTTCTATTTGTTTATATTTATATATTATTGAATGTGTAATAAATTATTAAATACATAAAATAAATAAATATATTAAAAAAATAAAATAAATAAAAATTGAAATATATGAAATATTATTATGGCTATATATATATATATATATATATATATATATATATATATATATATATATATATATATATATATATATATAATTAAATAAAATATTTTGATTTAATTAATATATATATATATATAATTTCTTTTTTTTTCCCCTAAAATTGATTTTGTGGTCCTGTTATATTTAGAGTGTAGGTGTATTAATTTATTTATAAAATGATGTAGGCCTATAATAAAGTGGTTTATAAATAATTTTGTACAAGTTCCTATTGTATTAAGTGTGTCTGTGTGTTTTATTTTCTTTTTTATTTATTTACACTATAGTGGACTCCGTCAGAGTGTTTGTGCACATGTATTTGTTCATTTAAAGTAGTTTTATGCTTTGCATGTTTATATTCACTCACATCTGTTGTGGAAAATGAGGTCAAATGCAAAGATTTTGTGCCTGTGTGCCCCGGAGGAGGTATTTATGTAGTGCGGCAGTGAAAGACGGTGAATTTGTGACTGCGTCTCTCACACGTGGGTTGCTTGTGGGCTTTTGCACACGCTGGTGAAGAGTGCTTGAAGTGCGTCGTCATGGAGACAAGGGGCGGGAACCGAGGCTGTGGCACCGATAGGGTGGTCATGGGTTAATGCCGACCCATTTTAGTGCAAGTCTGTCTGTGTGTTGAGATAACGACAGACGGGGAGTGAAAACAATTAGCTCTCTCCTGTTGAGCCAACTCACTGAACTGAGACTGAGCGGCTAATCTCGCTGTGTCCTGCACTGATGAGCCGGAACTAGACGGACGTGCAGATGACATTCATTCAGTCCCTGAACAGTGTACTGAACATCACTCTAGTGACGGACTGATATATCATACAGGCCAATTAACTGCTCAGAGACTAGCAAAAATAACCATGCACTTTTAGTTTTTTATTTGTTGCAGTGAATTTTGAGTCTAGATTGTGCAAGGAAATGTTCATTTAAGTTGCATCTAATTTCATTTCATATTTTTGAGTTTTCTTGTTTCCACTGAAGCACAAGATGCTCTTTGAAACATCTCAAATCATGCTGGAGAACCTGATCATCAGTTTTTGTGACTGTGTCTCTCACATGTGGTTTGCTTGTGTATATATATACAATATAAAAAATATAAGTATATAAATATATAAATGCTATATATATATATATATATATATATATATATATATATATATATATATATATATATATATATTTAT
This sequence comes from Ancherythroculter nigrocauda, assembly GCA_036281575.1. NCBI lineage: Eukaryota > Metazoa > Chordata > Actinopteri > Cypriniformes > Xenocyprididae > Ancherythroculter > Ancherythroculter nigrocauda. Next base: position 5,219,977 of record VTFQ01000018.1, read on the forward strand.
TTATTTATTTATTAATTATATATTTGTTTATTTATTTATTATATATTTATTATATATTTATATAAATAAATATATATATATATATATATAAATGCTATATAAATATATAATAAATAAATATATATATATTTATTATATATTTATATAGCATTTATATATTTATATATATAAATAATATATATAAATAAATATATATATATATATATATATATAATATTATATATATATATATATATATATGTGTGTGTGTATATGTATTTATATGTATATATATTAGTCATGTATGTATATATGTATGTATATGTATATATATTAGTCAACCTATATATATATATATATATATATATATATGTAATTTTTTATATTATATATATATATGTAATGTTATTTCACTTTTTATATTAACTAATATTTTTTATTTATTAAATATTTTTTATTTATTTATTAAATATTATTTATAGTATTTATAGTATTTATATTTGTTTTTATTGATTTACTATTTTATGCATTTTATGCATTTAAATATAATAAAATAAATATTATTTTCAACTTTTTAGTTCATCTATAAAAATGCAGATGAATTCTGCCCAAGATAAGTTTTGAAAATGTATTACAGTAAAATGAATAATAAATGAACCATATTTAAAATGCATGTTTAGTTCTACGTGTAGCTGTAATTATACAATCATTAAAGTAAATCTAAATTTATCTTCATTTATACTTTCTTAATTAATCAATGAAGAAATTTAAAAAGAAATACATGCTTCGTTTTCCAGCTGTTCATCAAAATTTCATAAATGCTTCCAAAATGACTTTCTTTTTAGTGTGTATGTATACATAGATTACATAGATTAATACCTGTCAAGAAGATCACACTCTATTTGAAAAATGATAAGAAAAATGAAAAATTATTACATTTTTTTTTTTCTTATTGTGTTTTGTGAAATGTGATCTGGATGTGTTTTAATAAGCTTCATCCCTTCTTGTCTCGTCTCAGTGCTTTTTTATAGACATTTTTATAGACTATTCTCCAGTCACACTTGTAGTTTTATGATGTTCTTTTGTGTTCATTTCTCTCCCATAATTCCATAATTCCATGTTCTCTCCCTCTCTATCCCACCTCTGAGGACAAGTGCTGAATGTTAATCAGCATTCAAAGTAAAGCAAGCTGTGTGTGTGTGTGTGTGTGTGTGTGTGTGTGTGTGTGTGTGTGTGTGTGTGTGTGTGTGTGTGTGTACGTGTGTGTGTTTGAGGGAGCTGGATCACTGTGATTGGCTGCCTGAAACCTGAGGGGGGAGAGTGAGAGAATGAGCAAGAGAGCGAGAGAGAGATAGAGCTTGCAGCCTCCTTCGAGTCTCTCTGAGATTTAGAGACTTTCCATCTGCGGAGCCTGAGAGATAAAACAGAACGCAGACAGCAAACACAGGACGGCGTGAGGCAGACCGTACATGGACACGTACCTGTGACTCTGTGACGGCCGGAAGGAGACCGTATCCACACACACACGGACCAGAAAATCCATCATATCCATCAGGACAGATGGATCCCAGATGGACTGATAGATAAACGAATGCAAAGAGGAGTGATGCACATCTTTTGAAGCCATTTGGTCCCTTTCTAGGTTGCAAAACGGATCCACCTGAGAAGCATCTCATCTGAACCTCAGAAGCAACAGGCTCAGACATCCGTCAATCTTCGTCTGGGATTGTTTTGCCTTGTTTTTTGCTGAATTTGGGACATCATTTGCACCTGGTACAGGTGTGGGGATTCCCGTGTGCCATCAGACGAGCTGACCGCCTCTGTTTGCGTGTGTGTGTCTTTTGTTAGGGCGTTTCATGTTTTCTCCCGGTTTCCGTCCGCTTCATTCCATCTGTCAGATCCTGGCTGTTCTTTCACACTTCTGAAAGCTTTACTTGCCATCTGTGGCATCGCTCTGTGTGTGTGTGTGTGTGTGGCACTCGCTGGTTCATGGGCGATGTTTAGCTTGTAGAAGTTGGCCCGATGGTGTTAGTAAGCAGCCGCTACATGTGTTCAGAGTCCGCGAGGGAAAAATCATACATTTCGGGATCACTGTAAATCTCAAACACACTCTGGATTCAGTGGTTTATTTTTGTTTCCTCACGCAGCGTCTCACAAACGTAACGTAGATTAGCATGTGAATGTCCTACAGATGGTCACAGACTCCCTGTTGCATCGCTGAACGCTTCATATTACTTTCATGTTTGAGATTAGATATTATTCCATCATTCTCAAGCCAAACATCACGTTTTTTTGAGCACAAAGACTGCGAATCTGTGCTGGACTTACAAACTTGACACCGTAACACTTACATTTCTCATCAATCGATCTAAGCCATTGGATTAGGGCATGTTCCTTCATTTTTGAGCTGGATTTTGACTTTTTTGTCTTCTGGAGATACCTCATCCCTGTATGGAAGAAGCCATGTTAGGTTTTCTCCTGTGTTTCTCATATTGAACATTTTATGAAAAACATTTTCGAGATCTGAACACCACCTGGAGTTAATTATTTCCCATAGTGCATTGCGTTCTCAAGCATGATCGGAGTGAACAGTCTGCACTCAGCCGGACGCTTGCGCTCACGTTCCCTCTGCTCCGTCCGATACGGGCGAGATTTCCGTATGATGGACCCTTTCCGTTACCCACGAACGCCCCGATCCCGATCGCTCAAACCTCTGGTGTTTCCGGACCTTCTGGGAAAAGCTCAGGATGGACAGAACCACCCGCAGGCCGTGAAGAGGAGGAGGGTAACCCTGTCTCACATCACTCATCTCTTCATCTGTCATGTTTGTTTGCTGCCCCAAAGGCCGGAAATGACTTAGATGTTCCATGCAAACACATAGTTTGAGTGTACTTTGAGGAGAATAGATTGACTGAAAGCTAATTCACATGAACTAAAAGGGAGAAAAAAATGAAATTTGATTCCAATTTTAAAGTATACTTATAATATTCATCTTTTAATACTGTGTGTGTGTTTTCTGAAGGAATAAAGTCAGCACACGTTCAGTTCTCAGTTTAGTACTCTACACTCTTAAAGGGTTAGTTCACCCAAAAATGAAAATTATGTCATTAATGACTCACCCTCATGTCGTTCCAAACCCGTAAGACCTCCGTTCATCTTCAGAACACAGTTTTGATATTTTAGATTTAGTCCGAGAGCTTTCTGTCCCTCCATTGAAAATGTATGTACGGTAGACTGTCCATGTCCAGAAAGGTAATAAAAACATCATCAAAGTAGTCCATGTGACATCAGTGGGTTAGTTAGAAGTTTTCGAAGCATTGAAAATACATTTTGGTCCAAAAATAACAAAAACTACGACTTTATTCAGCATTGTCTTCTCTTCCGGAATCCTTTGCATTGAATTGATTCCATTGAACTGATTCCTTTCATCTGTCGGCGTTGGTAATGCACTTTTACGTGGTTATTTTTGGCGATTAGGACATCCGCGACATGCACACTAAAGCACGATTTTAAAAAATATAGCAATACCAAAATACAAACAATGTAGAAAGGCTTGAATACAGCGTGCGTCTCCCTCAGACTGTAAACGAAGCTCGGGCGCACCGGATAACACGTCAGCAGCGTCTTATATCAGCAGCGTCACTGCGGAGTCGTGAACGCAGATTGACAACAGACCCGGAAGAGAAGACAATGCTGAATAAAGTCGTAGTTTTTGTTATTTTTGGACCAAAATGTATTTTCGATGCTTCAAAAAATTCTAACTAACCCATTGATGTCACATGGACTACTTTGATGATGTTTTTATTACCTTTCTGGACATGGACAGTATACCATACATACACTTTCAATGGAGGGACAGAAAGCTCTCAGACTAAATTTAAAATATCTTAAACTGTGTTCCGAAGATGTCTTACGGGTTTGGAACGACATGAGGGTGAGTCATTAATGACATAATTTTCATTTTTGGGTGAACTAACCCTTTAATAGGGAATGTTCTTTATTGGCATTGATTAGTTCACTTCAGAATTAAAATTTTCTGATAATTTACTAACTCCCATGTCATTCAAGATGTTTATGTCTTTCTTTCTTCAGGCGAAAACAAATTAAGGAAAACACTCCAGGATTTTTCTCCATATAGTGGACTTCACTGGGGTTCAACGGGTTGAAGGTCCAAATGTCAGTTTCAGTGCAGCTTCAAAGAGCTCTACATGATCCCAGACGAGGAATAAGAGTCTTATCTAGAGAAACCATCACTCATTTTCTAAAAAAAAATAACATTTATTTACTTTTTAACCACAAATGCTCATCTTGCACTGCTCTGTGATGCGCCACACATGACGTAATCACGTTGGAAAGGTCACACATGTGACATTAGGACGAAAAACCCATCTCGTTTTCTCCTCCAACTTCAAAATCATCCGACATCGTTGTTTTACCTTTTTTTTATTTTTTTTGTAAAGGCCATTTGACTTAGTCTTTGTCTTTGTGTGTCCTTTCCAACATGATTACGTCATGCGTGGCGCATCGCAGAGCAGTGCAAGATGAGCATTTGTGGTTAAACAGTATATACATTTTTATTTAGAAACTAGATAAGACCCTTATTCCTCGTCTGGGATCATGTAGAGCTCTTTGAAGCTGCACTGAAACTGACCTTTGGACCTTCAACCCGTTGAACCCCACTATATGGAGAAAAATCCTGGAAATTGATTTCTTAATTTCTTTTTGACTGAAGACAGACATAAACATCTTGGATGACATGAGTAAATTATCAGGAAATTTTAATTCCGAAGTGAACCAATCCTTTAAGAATGCATGTTTGACATGAACATTCGTTGGGAGAGGCTGAGGGACTGAGAGGGTAAATTTGCACATTGAGATTATTAGCTGTTGATGCTGAGGTTTCTTTTTTCTAGATGAAATGACAGTGAAAAAGATGCTCATTAGAGACCCTCACACATGCATGTTCATCTTACCATCTAAATGAGGACATATTATAGACTTATATTGCTTTTGTATATATCACATTATCATAACCATAACTTTGTGTTTTAGAAGTTTTTTAGAACATTTATGTAATTAGTAAATCATTGTAATCATTGAGGATGTTCTCAAATGGAGGTTTTATCAAATATAGGGACAGTCTTTGACTCAGTTTAGATAATTAATGTGCCAGCACAGGATTCCTCTGTGACGCAGGTGTTTTACGACTGACGTCCACACAGACTCGTCATTTACACTAATGATGTGTCAATTAAGTGCTAATCTTCAGTAGGAAACTGTGCCCACAACCTCTTACAGCCTTCTGTGATTCTGTTTAATTAATCTCTTTTCTTAAAAGAGAAGATTCTACTTTATTTTGATTTGTTTTATTCTTTTGTTTTGTTGTTTTTGTTTTATTCTTTTTTTTATTTTATTCTTTTTTTTATTTTATTCTTTTTTGCTTTATTTTATTTTTTGTTTTATTTTATTGTTTTTTTTTTATTTTATTCTATTTTGTTTTATTTAGTTCTTTTTATTTATATTATTCTTTTTTAATATATTTTATTATTTTTTTGTTTTATTTTATTACTTAATTTCTTAAAATTAATTTTTAAAATAAAAAATATTTTATATATATATATATATATATATATAATATATTTTTTATTGTTATTATTATTCTTTTTTAATATGTTTTATTATTTTTTGTTTTATTTTATTACTTAATTTCTTAAAATTAATTTTTTTAAATAAAAAATATTATATTTATTTTTTGTTATTTTTTATTATTATTATTATTATTATTATTATTCTTTTTTAATATATTTTATTATTTTTTGTTTTATTTTATTACTTCATTTCTTATATATATATATATATATATATATATATATATATATATAAATAGTCATTTTTTTTTGCCAAAATAAAACGGAAAAGGTTTAGGTTCTTGGTTATAGAGTTAAATTGATGCTTTACTGATTATTAGGTACTTAATGTTACTTAATCCAACACAATATTAGTGGCCAGAATGACTTTGCATACTGTGATTGAGTCAAATGTGTTTATTTTGGGGTTTTGTCATCTGTCATGGCCTGATTATGATGCCTGTTACAGCAGATATATATGATGCAATTCATACGCCAGCCTCTGAAACCACACTCACAGTCATTCACAGCTTAGGTGTGTGTGTTACTGACTGTACTCTCTCTCTCTCTCTCTCTCCCCCTCTCTCTTTCCGCAGGCCCTGTACAACTCTATTAAAAATGAAAAGCTGCAGTGGACAATGTAAGTGTGTTTTCTTCCTGCTTTCACTGATAATGACTGGGAGGTTTAACAGTAGATGCGATGTGCTACTACCAAACTACCCACATACAAACACGAGTCAACTAATTCTGACCGCCCTTACTGAACACGTTACCATGGTAACCATAGTTTCCTCCAATATAGCACAGTTACTGTCACTATTGTAAAATCTGTAGCTATATTCAGTCACAGTATTAAGTTGCAATACCAAGCAGATACCAAGGTGTTCTCAGCTGTTTTCAGTGTGTTTCTAATTTTTAAGCCTCAATTTAAGACTTATGCATTTGAATTGCATTTAAAATTTTAGAATGTAAAAACTAATAAACTTAATGTGATGCATATTTATTGAAACAGCATCTCTGCACTAACGAATCATAGCGTATTTGCATCCATTTGATTTTATTTAAATATTCATATTTTCAAAATGCATTTATTCAAACTGCTTACAATCAGCATAAATATGAACATGAAAGTATAAACATGATTGAAATATGGTTAACTGTGGATATTCATGCAATATTCAGTTAGTTAAAATGAATGAGATTGAAACACACTGGATTTATTGATTAATGCATATTTAAAACACATTAATTTATTAGTACTATTACAGAAATCATACCTGTTTCATTTATGTATATGCGTCACATTAAGTTTATTAGTTAGTTTATGTTAAAACTGTGTAATCCAAATGAATGGAAATTTTATATGCATTTCAAATACATAAATCTTTAATATTTTTTGAATGTATGTGGTTCTCTATGATTTTGTAGCGTCTAGATATTCAGTATATCATCTAGCAGGCTGAAATTGCATGTTTGATCGCTTGGAAAGTAATTTCTTTGTTTAATGGTGATGCTTTATAACCGTAATAATTATGATATGATTGCCATTGTAAATGTTCACAAGGCTGAAAGAGACAAGAGTGATGTCATAGAGGGAAAATAGTTCTAAATACTGAAACAAAATGCCATTTATATGCGAGTTGTTTGCTAGAAACAATAGTGTGTCAGAGCTGGCTCTATATTCACACTCACCAATTAAAGACCCTGGCTTTCTGAGCGCCGTTGCTATGGTTACGGCTCCATGGATACCGCTGCATAGTTACCGCTCGTCTCCGTTCTGTTCTGTCGATATGAATTCACCCCCTCTCTCTCTCACACACACACACACACACAGAGCCCTAACCTTGTTCTCATGTACAGCACTCATCCACGCGCCCACACACACACCACAACGCTCTTGAAAGGGTCCCGTTTGCATCCTGAGCAAAGGTGAACCCACAGACTCCTACTGCAGCTCCCAAAATAGCCTCATCTGTCCCTCCCTGAGCTCATGAACAAGAGCGCAGCAGAGAAACGCCGGTCCACCCGCATCCAGAGGCTAAAACTTTGATTCTGGGATCTTGTACATGTGTTTTTATGCCTTGTGAACTAAAACATTCAGTTTCTGTGGTGCATTGAACATTATTTTTAATAATTCACTGTAGCAGTGTCAAGCTGGCTGGCATAGATTAGTTTTTGTTGAAATTGTGACAATGACTTGATAGTTTTGGATGCATTGGGTTGAGAATGATAAACAAATCTGGATTATTTTGCATTTGATGTCTTTGTTGTCTATAGCAAAAGCTTTATAGCTGTCATTAGATGAATTGAGACGAATTGAGAATCACAATTTTTTTTGTTTCAGAGCTCATGATTCTCCCACAATTCCGAACGGACAACTAAACAAAGTAACATCTAATTGACTAGAGGTTCTGACAAAATGTTAATTGCTGCAGTCTGTTTGAAAATGTTTAATTAATCTGAATGAATTATTTAAAAAAAAAGCTGTTGAATGAATGATTCAATGACTCACTCATAAATACTTGTTTCATTACTAAATGAAACAGCGTTTTTGAACAAATCTCTTAAATGAATGATTCAACGACTCACTCATAAAGACTTCACTTGTTTTGTTACTGGATGAATCAGCATTTTTGAACAAATCTCTTGAATGAGAACAGTTCAATCACTCATTAATACTTCACTTGTTTTGTTACTGGATGAATCAGCATTTTTGAACAAATCTCTTGAATGAATGATTCAGTGACTCAATCATAAATTCTTCACTTGTTTCATTACTGGGTGAAACAGCATTTTTGAATGAATCTATTAAATGAATGATTCAACGACTCGCTCATAAAGACTTCACTTGTGTCATTACTGGATGAATCAGCATTTTTGAACAAATTTCTTGAATGAATGATTCAATGACTCACTCAAAAATACTTCATTTGTTTCCTTACTCGATAAATCAGCGTTTTTGAATGAATCTCTTGAATTAATGATTCAATGAGTCACTCAAAAATACTTGTTTCATTTGGCTTATTCGAGATGCATTGGCGCTTCTCAGACCAATCGGCGCATTACATCAAAGTACCGCAAGAACAATTCAATAGTACAAGGAGTTGTATGCTCTCCAAACGCTCTCTCTGTACTTTGATTCAATGACTCACTCATATAGACTTCACTTGTTTCGTTACTGGATGAACCAGCGTTTTTGAACAAATCTCTTGAATGAATCATTCAATCGCTCACTCATAAAGACTTCACTTGTTTCATTACTGGATGAAACAGCTTTTTTTAACGAATCTCCTGAATGAATTATTCAATGACTCACTCATAAAGACTTCACTTGTTTCATTACTGGATGAAACAGCTTTTTTTAACGAATCTCCTGAATGAATTATTCAATGACTCACTCATAAAGACTTCACTTGTTTCGTTACTGGATGAACCAGTGTTTTTGAACAAATCTCTTGAATGAATCATTCAGTCGCTCACTCATAAAGACTTCACTTGTTTCATTACTGGATGAAACAGCGTTTTTTTTAACGAATCTCTTGAATGAATTATTCAATGACTCACTCAAAAATACTTGTTTCATTTGGCTTGTTCAAGATGCGCTTCGCCGACCAATCAGTGCATGACATCAAAGTACCGCAAGAGCAATTTAATAGTATAGGAGTCATATGCTCTCGCGGTACTTTGATGTCATACGATGATCGTCTGCGCAGCACCAATGCATCTCAAACAAGCCTATCACTGGATGAATCAGTGTTTTTGAACAAATCTCTTGAATGAATGATTCAGTGACTCAATCATAAATACTTCACTTGTTTCATTACTGGATGAAACAGTGTTTTTGAATGAATCTATTGAATGAATGATTCAGTGACTCAATCTTAAATACTTCACTTGTTTCATTACTGGGTGAAACAGCATTTTTGAGTGAATCTATTAAATGAATTATTCAGTGACTCAATCATAAATACTTCACTTGTTTCATTACTGGATGAAACAGCGTTTTTGAATGAATCTATTGAATGAATGATTCAGTGACTCAATCTTAAATACTTCACTCGTTTCGTTACTTAATGAATCAGTGTTTTTGAACAAATCTCTTGAATGAATGATTCAGTGACTCAATCATAAAAATACTTCACTTGTGTCATTACTGGATGAATCAGGGTTTTTGAACAAATCTCTTGAATGAATGATTCAATGACTCACTCATAAATATTTCACTTGTTTCATCACTGGGTGAACCAGAATTTTTGAACAAATCTCTTGAATGAATAATTCAATGACAGATACATTTTTTAACAGTCACTTGTCGCCACCTACTGGTGTAATGATGTAATTGATACAATCGTTATTTAAAGCATCAAATTACTTTCATAAGGTGATTTCCTCTATTTTGATCACTTCCGTAGACATCAGTGTTTATATCCGAACTATAAACTTTGATAATATAAATATTTGAAACACATGTATAATGATGCTGTGTGGATTAAAAGACTGTTTGTGAAGCTGCTTCATAGCTATGCATGACAGCGGTTCTCTCTGGATCAGCAGCAGCGCAAACACAGATCTGAATGTTTGCTGTGATTTTGTCAAAGGTTTAATAGACACAGGCGAGTTGCATGGGTGTTTGAATCGAGATCTTTTAATAATTAATCACGGAGCTCTAGCTGCTATAATAGATTAATTCTGATTGGTCACTGGTGTGTTTGAGCAGTAAAAAATGTATAATGAGTGCTAAACTTTTCACATAAGTGCAATTTAGAATTGACTCACAACTACTAATGACTGGAGTAAACAGTAGTTTTGATAGCATATAATAAAGGCTATACGTTAATAGTGTAATGATGTTTTAGTGTTCATCTTATTTGTTTTCTATGTGGTAATGGACTATTTTTATTAATGGAAGGTTTAATATATTTAATGTCCATTTATTTATTTGGTAAGTAACCATATAATAAGTGGGACAATATTCAGTCAGACGGTCATTATCACAAAAAATAAACCCCTTTAGGGATGTTCAAGTTCTCTGCGTTTTCTTCTGGGGAATCATTCAAGGTTTACTTCTACTTAAAATGTAATTTATTCCTGTGATCAAAGCTGAATTTTCAGCATCATTACTCCAGTCTTCAGTGTCACATGATCCTTCAGGAATCATTCTGATATGCTGATTATTATCATTGTTGAAAACGGTTTTCTGCTTCATATTTTTGTGGAAACACCAGCAGAATAAACCCGCTGTTCCTCAGCCAGGAGTGTTAATGAACTGTTATTACCCGACACTAGACTCTTATATTCTGCATTCATCACAATGTCACAAAATGATCAATATTCAAGTAATTTTTCCCCGTCTGAGAGGGAGAAAAAGAAGAGAGATGGGACAGATAAAGACAGATTCTAGAGGGATGGAAAGGGCTGCATTGATAGAGAAAGGGGAATTAAGCTGTTTACTGACACTGAGGAGGAAAAACAGGGAACACAAAACAGTAGACACGTTTCACACGTATCTTAAAACATTCACTTGAAATGTTGTAAGAATACAAAAGAAGCAACGTTGAAACTGAAAGATAGACATTTGCATTGTGAGAGAATGAGAGTTTACAGAGAGCCACTGATGTTACTGTGTGTGTGTGAGCGAACATACAGATGATCAGTGTATACGTGAGAATCGTTCTCTCCTCAACAGGCGCTCCTGTTTTCCCAGCATGCCGCTCTCTGAATCTAATCATTCTGCCCTTTCCTGATTATATGTTTCACCCTGGTGTCTGTTCATTTCCTCTGGTTCAACTCTCTCTCTCTCCCCACCACACACTATTTCTGTCTTCTAGTGCTGGACGATATATAGAAAATTCACAATATATTTATTTTTGCCAATATAAGATTTGAATGCAATTTTTTCAAATTAATTATCCCACAGAATGCTACAGTATTTCGTTGGGGTGTAACGACACCCTCATGTCACGATTCGATACATATCGCGATACTGAACTCATTATACAGTATTATTGCGATACTCAGACATATGGTAAAAGGTTAAGAAAAAAATGCGCTATTGATTGAAATGCTACATTTATTATTACATTGGGGCTGGAACTGAATAGGGTGAACAATATGTATTGTCTGTTTGAAAGCAGTCTGAATGAATTATTTAAAAAAAAAAAAAAAGCTGTTGAATGAATGATTCAATGACTCACTCATAAATACTTGTTTCATTACTAAATGAAACAGCGTTTTTGAACGAATCTCTTGAATGAATGAATGATTCAACTACTCACTCATAAAGACTTCACTTGTTTTGTTACTGGATGAATCAGCGTTTTTGAACGAATCTCTTGAATGAACAGTTCAATCACTCATTAATGAACAATACATATTGTCACTGTCCACGACTCCATGATACATATTGTTGCATTTTTGTATTGTGATATATTGTGACACGATATATTGTTACACCCCTAGTATTAATTAGATTTCTTCAGACATTTTTAGTGACGTTTAGAACACTTAAAATAGTTTTACTGATTTAAACACATTTATAAAATTCAGCATTGAAACTTTAACATTCGATTCATTTAAATTCAGTTATTTATAGTCTCCACGTGGCTTTACGTGTTTCAGACTGTAAGAAACACCTTAGGATTATAATTACAAATGTTACAATTTTAAAATGTTGTAATATTAAAGTGTATTAGCCTGTTTACATCCATTATATCCATTTTTTTGGCTTGATGTGAACCTTTTTGTTTACACTAACATTCAAAAGTTTGGGGTCGGTAAGATTTTTTTTATTGTTTTTGAAAGAAGCTTTCTCTCACCAAGGCTGAATTTATTTGATCTAAAATACAGTAAAAATAGTGAAATAGAATTTAAAGTAACTGTTTTCTATGTGAATATATTGTAAACTGTAATTTATTCCTACGATCAAAGCTGAATTTTCTGATTATTATCAATGTTGAAAACAGTTGTGCTGCTTAATATTTTTGTGGAAACTTTTTTTTCTTAGGATTTTTTCAAAAGAACAGCATTTACTTGAAATATAAATCTTTTGTAACATTTTAAATGCCTTTTATAGTCAATTTTTGTCAATTTAAAGTGTCCTTTGCTAAATAAAAGTATTATTTTCTTAAAAACAAAATCTTTCTGATGGTGTGCATTTAAAATTTAAGTCTTATTTGTGCTGTATTTAATTTTTTAAATAAAACATTTTTAAATCTTATTTACTGCAAATGGATTTTTGGTTTAAATAATGGAAACAATAAATAAATAAAAGTTGAGTCGTACATTGAATATCATCAAAAGGCTAAAAAATGTTTTATTTGTTTAGCTGTATCGCTCAGCCCTGCCTTCTAAAAAATACTGGGTTGTTTCAACCCATGTTTGGGTCAAATATTGACAAACCCAACCGTTAGTTTAAACCCAATGGTTGAGCTCATCTCTCTCCTACTTTCTTTCTCTCATGCATCTCATTGTGTTTCATCTCAGGTGCGGATCTCTTCTTCTCGTCCTGTATTGTGGGTGTGAGCTGGAGTCTGCTGTGTGATTAGTGTCATTAGTCTCTCTGTGTTTCATGAAATCACGTCTGGAGTCAGGCCGTGAGCGTCTCGCGAGCACCATTAGTCCTGCTGTAATGGCTCTGGCTAAATTTATTCTTTAGGTTGCGTTTTTTTCCCCCGCCAGTCCTCCGACCATCGCTCTCTCTCTGTTTCTCTTTTGTGCCGACAGTTACCAGGCAACAGGCTTGAAGTTTTATGCACATGCTCAGTGTGAGACTGACTGACCGATGTTTTTCACCCATTTTAGAGCAGCGCACACATAGTCAGGTTTCTTATTGTGTCATTTGAATGCTGTTTTATGAAAGCAGTGTTGTCTTGTGATCATTTCAGAACATCAGAAAATGCATCAAAAGACCATTTTGACATCTGAGAGTTTCCCTATTAGAATTATCTGAAGTAATGAGAGTAGTGATTGCATGTGCAAAAGAAAACCATTGCTATGTAGTTTCTAAGGTGTTCTGAAGAGGTTTTATTGCATAGTTATTACGGTTTATTACAGTAGGTACAGTTAAAGACTTATTAAACTTAGAGCTCTTGTGTATTTAGTAGCGACACCACTTTGGGAAAGAAACTGTTTTTGTGTCTCTGTGTTTTTGTACTAATGCTGGCTGGTTAGCTGCTGGTTTGTGGAGGTGAGTTGAAGGTTTTTGGGCTGTTTGGGGCACCGTATCTCATGATTTCCAGGTTGGCTTCTTGCAGGGACTCGGTCGAGCGTCTCTCCCCTGAGAAACATCACGCGGACGGGACGGCAGTGTGATGTGTGTCCTTTCTCAGAGAAAGACACCATTAAAGGGGTCCTGTAACTGACCTCAGACAATCGAAGTGTGTGTTCACAAGAAATATTACACCTCTGAGTGTACCGAATGTGGCGAGAGACCTCATAAAACAGCCGGGAAAGACAGGGACATTCACACACACACACACTTTTAAAGGGCTTGTGCTTGACATTTATTTCAAAGAACATAAATATGTTTTAATAGCTTTAGTTTTTGTGTTAGTTTCAGTTAAAGATAATAACATGCTCTGAAGTTCACTTGAAATGTTGGTCAAAGTTTCTGCTTTCATGGTCATTTCCACCTGATTTTGCATCTGTTCCTTTAAGACATCTATATGTAAATGACCTCTGTTTTGATTTGGCTATTCTAGCATTCATCGTGCATCACTTAATAGGCGTTGATATGTAAATCCAGGTGGTCATATGCTCAAATCAACATGAATTTATAGCCAGATTTGCTTGCATAATGTGGAATATTTTCCAAATGAAAAAGGATTTTTACAGGGAGGAAAAAAGCTAGGTTGGGTCCGTGAAGTTTCAGCTCAAAATACCCCACAGATCATTTATTATAGCTTGTCAAATTGCAAAAACACGCCATTTTTGTGTGTGTCCCTTTAAATGCAAATGAGCTGCTGCTCCCCGCCCCCTTTCCAGAAGAGGGCGGAGCTTTAACAGCTCAGCCTTCGGTTGCTCAACAACAACAAAGCTGGAGAATCTCACGCAGCCAAAATGAGGATCGTCAGTAACGATGTTCCAACCCAAACTCCATCAGGTGACAGAATGGAAAAAAAAACCTTGGGAGAAACCAGGCTCAGTCGGAGGGCCAGTTCTCCTCCGGCCAACAAACAAACAAACAGAGTATGATTATGAAACAGGCAGCATTACAGGTCAGAAGTCAGATTGTGTATCGGTAACATTCTAATATTCATCCAGTTCCTTTTGATTGAAGATCGAATTCGTCATGCCGGTATGGAGCCGAGGCTAGCCATAGGGGTCTGTGCGGAGGACCCGTCTGGTTTTCGTGGTCTTTGCTGAGGATCTGTGCCGATGGCTTTCATGTTGACGAGGCCTTCACAAGGGATTGTCTAGTAGAAACGGTCTCTGCTGACATTGAGGGCTGCGATGAGGTCGTGTCTAGGTGCAGGTCCACCTCTGATCTGGATATGGACTGGATCCGGCTGACTACGGTAACCTCGGGATAAACGGAGAGACTAATATTAGCATAGATGCCATTCATGTTATGAGTACATCGGGCGTTATGGGAGGTGTTCCTTGTTCCAGCTGACCTAATTTATGCAGACTAATGATCATTTAACTAATTTGAATTATAGAAGTATGTGTTATGTGCATGCCAAGTTAAAGACATGTGCTTTTAGTCTAGATTCAAACTGACAGAGTGTGTCTGCTTCCCGAACAGTGATAGAAAGACTATTCCAGAGTTTGGGTGCTAAAAAGGAACAGGATCTATTGCCTGTGGTTAATTTTGATATTCTAGGTGTTATCAATTTGCCAGAATTTTGAGATCGCAATAGACGTGAAGGACTATAATGTGTTAGGAGCTCGCTCAAGTACTGGGGAGCTGAACCATTTATGTATGCAAAATGTATGCGATCAAAGTCTACGACAAATAAAGTTATTGTCTCCTAAAAGAAAGACTGAAACGAGTCGTCAGCAATTCCAGTCTCACCTCCTGTTACTTGCCTATATATCAATGTAAAAAATTTGCATAATGACAGCCTTTCATTGGCTGCCTGCAATCATTGTCTACTTTGCCCCGCCCTCAAACACTGTAGTTGTTGCTGAAGAGTTTGGTTCATGTTGTCAAAATTCCAAGAAGATGCTGTTTTCAGCGCTCCGAATCTACTTTACATGCACTTGCAAAACTGACCATCGTCAATGTTTGTATCACTGTGTATCAAGTGCTGAGGAAGATCTGGAGCTGAAATTCAGATATGGTAATGAGGGTATGGTTTCTGACATATGTTGTAAGCCAGGGGTGTCCAAACCCGTTCCTGGAGGGTCACTGTCCTGCAGAGTTTAGCTCCAGCTTGCCTCAACATATCTGCCTGGAAGTTTCTAGTATGCCTAGTAAGACCTTGATTAGCTGGTTCAGGTGTGTTTAATTGAGGTTGGAGCTAAACGTTGCAGGACAGTGGCCCTCCAGAACTGAGATTATACATCCCTGTTGTAAGCAGTCAACCAATCACTACAGACTGGATCATCTGACCAATCAGAGCAGAGTAGACCAATCACAACAGTTTGGGTTCCTTGCCGCTGTCGCCTTTGGCTTGCTTAGTTGGGGACACTTGACATTTGACATGACATTTGATATTCAACAGTATTCTTGACATTTATTCAACAGTGCTTTGATCTGCCTGCATTGACGTTATTCTTTAAGAGCTGCTGTGCAGCAAAAATGATGTACCAGTTATCAATGTAAAGCTGCTTTGACACAATCTGCATTGTAAAAAGTGCTATATAAATAAAGGTGACTTGACTTGACTTGACAACAGGGGCACATTCAAGCTCAAACCGCTGCGCAACGTTTTGCTATGGTTTCTGGGTTCCTGGAAATGATGTGCCATGGGTTTGAGATGCGTTTTCTCTTGTTTGGTGGGTGTGTCAAAAATGTCAGCCCAATCAGCAGCAACATGTATATAAACTACTATGCAATATTAAAGAGACAGCTCGCACAATGGGTCCAAGTAAAGTCCTTTACAAATGTGTCTGCTGCAGCTTGGTATACGCAGATATTAGAAGAGATGTTTGTCGTAAGAGTTTTATAGTAAAAATATAGCATATCAGTTCTTCAAAAAGAACATAAAGAATGGCCGCCATAGTTGCAACTCTTGCGTCATCAGAACAGAGTGTTCAACGCACCACCGTTTCAGTTTTAAAAAACGTTTTGCAACATTTTGTCGGGGCTGAACGCAGCCCAGATTGAGCCATCTGACCAATCCGAGTAGACCAATCACAACAGACTGGGCCATCTGACCAATCAGAGTAGACCAATCACAACAGACTGGGCCATCTGACCAATCAGAGCAGAGTAGGTTCTCTGAAAGGAGAGGTTTAGAGAGAACAAACCATACTTTGTTCTTTGAAGAAACTGTTTTCAGACTCTTTGAGAAATGCTGCAATTTATATTATGAGAAAACGAAAGTGTTTTTGACCTTGGATGCATGTAAACTTATTGTAGGAGACTCTGAAACAAAATTAGATACCTTTTAAAATAGCATCATAGGGGCACTTTAAAGCATGTCTTAAAAGTATATTGAACACTTCAGTTTCCAAAAATAAAATCGATTTTTCATGGTATGTGGGCTTTAAAACACTCTTCCATTTAACCCTACGGTAGGCTCGCAGTGGCATACGATAATTGTCTGGCCTGTACGATCAAGCCTTTGATTTGATTTCTGCAGTGAAGCGCAGCTGCCGAGAGCATCAGACCTCTGGTGGCAGATGTGAGTGAGAAACCCGCTGGGAAGAGCACTTTACTTCAACACACGCTCGATCGATACTGTCTGCCTCACTCTGGGGGATTTACGATCGGCAGGAGTGAAGTGGAGAGGGAAAACTGTCGGGGGAAAAGACTTTTATTCACTCTAGGCAGGATGCACAGCAGGACAAGCCCAAAATATCACACCGAGTCTGACAGAGGGCTGGATTCAAACTCCCATAGTCTTTAAACACCAAACACATGGCGGAGGTGGATTTCTTTCCACAGTTGCTGCAACAGAAAGAACACTAGAAGGAATATTAATAGAAACTAAAAAGGAAAATATGAGGTGCTTCAATGTAGTTTTGTAATAATTCCAAGACATGGTAAAAATAACACAATGTTTATCACGAATGCAGTGAGATCACTTTCGTATTCCTCTTTTATGCACTTCCTCTTGTTTAGTACTTTATCTTTTTTGTTTGTCTGTTTCCTTCCTCAGCGATGAAGAAGAGTTACGTAAGTCGTTTTCGGAGCTGGGAGAGCATCGAGGGGAGTCAAACTCCAGAGGAATGAAGCGGACGGGCAGCGGTTTAGTTTCTCCGTCTGGTGCACTTCTCTATAAAACAGGTTTCTTGGTGAGGAAGGTCCACGCTGACTGTGATGGAAAGAGAAGTGAGTGTTAAAGAGGACACAACTTTCCCAGATTATTTCACAACCCTTTATTGTAATTGATCTAATGTAGAAACTCTTAGGGTTTTAGCAGAAGTACTTTTTTGCAAGTTTCCATTACTTTTGCTGATCTTTTCAAATAGTATATTTTAACTTTACATTTTTTTCTTGTTATGCTATATCATATATCCAGTATATTGGACTTCTAGAACCTTTAACTGATTCTGGAATCTACTGTATTTAGTTTTTACAGTAGCATATACAATGTCACAGAATGCAAATATGCAAAACATCTGCCATAAATATATGGATTTATTTGTTTAAAAGGAGATGCAGGTGTCGTGGGTTTCAGACAAAACCTCTTTAGTAAACACAAATGTATTGATATATTTCCTGCATAATAAAGTGTTTATATTTCTGTTTTATCTTTCATGTGGATTTCAGCACCTCGTGGGAAAAGAGGATGGAAAACTTTTTATGCTGTTCTAAAGGGACTCATCCTTTACCTGCAGAAGGTGAGTTTCTTTCTTTCTTTCTTTCTTTCTTTCTTTACATCCTTCTGTTCGTCCTTCCTTCCTACATCTACACTTCCTTCCTTCGTTCCTTCCGCCCATCCCTCCTTCCTTCCTTCCATCTGTTCTTCCTTCCTTGCAATCTTCTGGCTGTCCTTCCTTCATCTTACTTTCCTTCCTTCATCCCTTCTTCCTTTCTTCGTCCCCCTTCCTTCCGTCCTTCCTTCCATCCTTCCTTGCATCCTTCTGGCCGTCCTTTCTTCTGTCCGTCCATCCATCCTTCCTTTCTTCCTTCCTTGCATCCCTCTGTCCATCCATCCATCCATCCTTCCTTTCTTCCTTCCTTGCATCCATCCATCCATCCATCCATCCTTCCTTCTCTTCATCCTTCCTTCCTTCCTTCTTTCCTTCTCTTCATCCTTCCTTCCTTCCTTGCATCCTTCTGTCCATCCTTCCTTCTGTCCATTCATACGTCCTTCTTTCCTTCCTTCCATCTGTCCTTCCTTCCTTGCAATCTTCTGGCTGTCCTTCCTTCATCTTACTTTCCTTCCTTCCTTCATCCCTTCTTCCTTTCTTTGTCCCCCTTCCTTCCGTCCTTCTTTCCATCCTTCCTTGCATCCTTCTGGCCGTCCATCCGTCCTTCCTTTCTTCCTTCCTTGCATCTCTCTGTCCATCCATCCATCCATCCATCCATCCATCCTTCCTTCCTTCCTTCCTTCCTTCCTTCCTTGCATCCAACCATCCATTCATCCATCCATCCATCCTTCCTTCCTTCCTTCCTTCCTTCCTTCCTTCCTTCTCTTCATCCTTCCTTCCTTCCTTGCATCCTTCTGGCCGTCCATCCGTCCTTCCTTTCTTCCTTCCTTGCATCTCTCTGTCCATCCATCCATCCATCCATCCATCCTTCCTTCCTTCCTTCCTTCCTTCCTTCCTTCCTTCCTTGCATCCAACCATCCATTCATCCATCCATCCATCCTTCCTTCCTTCCTTCCTTCCTTCCTTCTCTTCATCCTTCCATCCTTCCTTGCATCCTTCTGGCCGTCCATCCGTCCTTCCTTCCTTCCTTGCATCTCTCTGTCCATCCATCCATTCATCCATCCATCCATCCTTCCTTCCTTCCTTCTCTTCATCCTTCCTTCCTTCCTTGCATCCTTCTGTCCATCCTTCCTTCTGTACATTCATACGTCCTTTTTTCCTTCCTTCCATCTGTCCTTCCTTCCTTCCTTGTAATCTTCTGGACATCCTTCCTTCATCTTACTTTCCTTCCATCCTTCCTTCCTTTCTTCATCCTTTCCTCCTTTCTTCGTCTCCCCTTCCTTCTGTCCTTCTCTTCTTTCTTTCTTCCTTCCTTCTGTTCTTCCTTGCATCCTTCTGTCCATCCTTCTGTCCATCCATCCATCCATCCATCCATCCTTCCTTCCTTCCTTCCTTCCTTCCTTTCTTGCATACTTCTGGCCGTAATTTCTTTACTTTCTATTTCTTTACTTTCTACATCTTCCTTTCCTTCCGTCCTTCCTTCTTTCCTTCCCTCCTTCCTTCCTTCCTTCCTTCCTTCTGTCCTTCTCTTCATCCGTCCTTCCTTCCTTGCATCCTTCTGTCCATCCTTTTTTTACTTCCTTCCTTCCTTCCTACATCTCACTTTCCTTCCATCCTTCATCCGTCCTTCCTTTCTTCTAAAAAAATCTTAATAAAAATGTGTAAAATTTAATAAATGCATTTAATGTATATATGCTCACATTTAATTGTAGTTTTTATTTATTTATTGCAACATTTCATGGCATATTTTAAATATTTTATTTATTTATTTATTTAACCAAGTCTGTTAAATCCCTCCGCATACTAAAGATATTTTAGTGCCTTTCAAACAAATTTTATGTTTTGCCTTTATTTGAAGTATACCCCACAATTGTTGCATTTCCCCAGATACACAGTTTGAGGTAATATACGTAATGAGTAGAATGACAATATGATCAATAAATCAGTAATGATTACGAGAGTGCACTATGAGGTCATCTCTGATGCATGTATTGAATGAATTCATTGTTTTTCCAGGGCGAGTATCGGCCGGATAAACAGCTATCCGATGAGGATTTGAAGAATGCTGTGTCTATTCACCATTCCTTGGCCATCCGAGCCACAGACTACAGCAAACGGCCAAACGTGTTTTACCTCCGGACCGCTGACTGGAGAGTCTACCTCTTTCAGGCCCCGTGAGTGAGAAAACACCTTATACTTGTTCAGGAAAATGTGCCATAGTCATCAGAATATAATAACACCACTTCTAAAACAATTTTCCCTTTTTCGTCTGATGCTTATTCT
The DNA here is from genome assembly GCA_036281575.1 of Ancherythroculter nigrocauda. Lineage (NCBI taxonomy): Eukaryota > Metazoa > Chordata > Actinopteri > Cypriniformes > Xenocyprididae > Ancherythroculter > Ancherythroculter nigrocauda. The sequence continues at coordinate 5,240,853 of VTFQ01000018.1, forward strand.
TCATCTGCTCCCCTCCAACCTCCTCTTAAATTCACCATCCTATCAATTCCCCACAGATAACGTCAAGTCCCGTCCCACATTTTATTATGTTCTAGTTTAATATTCTGTTTAACTTGGAAATGCATTGTGTGCCACAGCATTGCAAAAAGATCTCAGGAGATAAATGAGCATTCAGGTGTACAAATCTGTGTCACACAATTGTGAAAATCATTTAACCATCTATGTGCATATGCTTATATACAAAAAGCAGAAACATTTAATCTTTAACTGGAATAAATCACTGAAATAAATGATCTGTACAGCATGAGGCTCAGCATTTGGCATCTTCTCTGCCCAATTTATGACGAAACACTCTTGCAGTCCCGTCGGCGGTGTTTCTTTCTTGTGTGTGTGTGTGTGTGTGTGTGTATGTGTGTGTGTGTGTGTGTTCACACACATTTCCGTTCCCCAGGAGAACTTGCTCTGCTCTAGTTGAAGTTTGCCCCAGTTTCAGCTCTCATTGCTTGTGCTGGAAAATCTTTTTTGTGGGTACATGTTTGCACTTATACATGCATAAACACTGCCTTTTTTTACTGTGATTCCACATCTTCTCAGATTGGTGGAGCCATCTTCAGTATTATAGGTGCTGTAGTTCTTCTCTGGGAAAATTAAACACGTTTTTTTTGTAAAAATGTTCATCACTGATTCTGTACCATCATTTAACAAACCCAGAGCTCATTCTATGTCTGTCTTCAAATGTCGCTGCTCAAGAAAATGAATGAACCCACACTCGGTTAAAGTCTTCTACTTATCTTAGACGTTTTATTAATATTATGACATGGATTTGATTTGTTTGTGTAGGAATGCTGAACAAATGCAGTCTTGGATCACACGCATCAACACGGTGGCGGCTATGTTTTCAGCCCCGCCCCTCCCTGCTGCCATTGGCTCACAGAAGAAATTTAGTCGACCACTTCTGCCAGGCTCCGCCTCCAAGCTATCGCAGGTCAAATGATCAGAATAGCATAAATGTTGTTAACATATGCATCTTATCATTATCAAATATATATGTCTTTGCCATAAGGTCTAATTTCTACATTTGCTAATACATTTTTTAAATCAAAGTTAATTAGTTAAAGGGTTAGTTCACCCAAAAATTATTTCTGTCATTAATTACTCATCCTCATGTCGTTCCACACCCGTAAGACCTTCGTTCATCTTCAGCACACAAATTAAGATATTTTTGATGAAATTTTTGATAAAACCTTTAATGCACTTTGAACTAACATGAACAAACAGTGAATTGTATTTATATTAACTAACATTAACAAAGGTTGATAAATGCAATAATTAATGCATTAACTAATGTTAATAAATGAGTATAAATATTAAATAATAATAAGAACATATTAATAAAATAAATATGAATAATAATTTTATAAATATTATATAATTATTTGATAAAACAAGTAATAATTATTTTACCTTTTTGTGTGATGCAGCTGTCTATGTAAGGAGTGGACAGCAAGGCAGCTCAGTATGTGATGTAACGGAGACCGTGCATGTATGTGTGCTTGTATATGAGTTTATATAAGCTGCAGTATTATAAAGTGTGTGTTTCTGTGTGTGTAGGAGGAGCAGGTACAGGCTCATGAATCCCGATTTCGCTCCATCTCCACTGAGCTCGTACAACTGCGCTCTTATCCACCTGACCGAAAGGTGAAAGGTCGTGAACTTGAAGAGTACCGACTGAGAGAGGAATATCTAGAGTTTGAGGTAAAAAAGTACTGCTAGTGCACTGCATCCTGTACAGTATGTACCATAGTGTTCAAAAGTTTAGTGTCTGTAAGATTTTTTTTTTTTAATGGTTTTGGAAAAAAGTCTCTAACCAAGGCTGCATTTATTTGATCTAAAATACAATAAAACAGTAATATTGTGAAATATTATTAAAATTTAAAAGAACTATTTTCTATTGTAATATATTTTACATTCTAATTTATTTCTGTGATCAAAGCTGAATTTTCAGCATCATTACTCCAGTCTTCAGTGTCACATGATCCTTCAGAAATCATTCTAATATGATGATTTGCTGCTCAAGAAACATTTCTGATTATTTCTATTTCATATTTCTTTGGAAACTGTGATGCATTTTTGATGAATAGAAAGTTTAAAAGCATTTATTTGAAATTTAAATCTTTTACTGTCACTTTTGAGCAGAATAAAAGTTTATTATTTCTTAAAAACAAAAATAAAAATCTTACTGACCCCAAACATTTGAACAGTATGTTTACAGCTCAATGAACATGTATTAGTTTTTAAATCAGTGAGTGATGTTTATATGGAAATACTGTGCTGCACACAGTTAGGAACATCTTTGCTTGTTTGCAATGCAATGGTTAATAAAGAACTGGTTCTTTGAATAAGTACAGAGTTTTCTTTACTCAAGAAGCATATATAATATATATATATATATATATATATATATATATATATGGCTAAATATATATGGCTAATGTTTTATGTATTTGAGGAGTGGAGAAGCGTGTCTTAGTCTTGCATTTGTCACTGAGTCATAGCCAGTACTGTCTTAAATAGCATTTGTATTGCACTTCATCTTTAACAACATGACTGACCATATATAAATCCACAATATCAACTTTGACAACACAGTGTTTAATTATTTTTAAAAAACAGTGTTTTTCAATTTTATGAAAAGTAGCATTTTTTGGAGATGTAAGGTTTTGGACACACAGCGACAATAAATATGAACTCCCGGATGACCTATTACTGCCAAAATGTGCAGTATGCTGGCTACCCACAATGCAATGCACAGCTGAATCTTGATCAAATGTCTCTGTCTTTCAGAAAACGCGCTACGAGACGTACAGCATGCTCCTGCGGGCGAAGCAGCGCTGCGGCGACGATGACCTGTCTGTGTTTGAAGCCATGCTCCTGGAGGAAGGGGCGCTGCAGAGAGCTCAGTCCAGCCCCTCGCTGCAGGACAGCAGTTTGACCTGCAGCACCAGAGACGGTCCGAGCCAGAGCACCGCCGCCTGCGGCGCACAAGAGCCTCCCGGCAACGGCAACAACGGCTGCTCCCGCGGCCAGGGCCAGAGACACAGCTACCGGCAGGCCGTCCGCAAGTGAAGCCGCCGCCACATCCCACAGGAAGCTCGCTGTACTGGAGAGGAAGTGAGGTCTCTCTCTTTCCTGGGTGCGCCCTCCTGCTCTGTGTGGCATCAGGAAGTGCTGTTGATTCTGACTGAATCTGACTCTGTGATTGGCTGATGGGTGGGTGATGTCACAATACAAGGTGCTATGGAATCTGGATGGGAGAACGTGTTTCTCGGAGGATGCATAAAATGTTCCTTTGCCTTCTAGTTCTCGGTTTCTTCTGCGACTTTTCGCCTAAAGCCATTTCATCGCACTACTAAGGCCTGGTGTGCCTAAACATCTTCAAAACCATTCAAAAATACGTTTTTAGTTTTTCATCCCTAGAAATAACGTACAAGGCATATTAAAAATTCACGCGACGCGTACGACGCCTGAGAACGCTCGACGAGGCGACGTCACGGTAAAACACAATGCTTGTTATTTGTCATACGGGCGTCTGTTTTCATGTGGTGTTTGGGACCAGTAGACGAACAGAAAACAGGTATCTGAACTAATAGCCCGTATGCAACTAGTCATTTCTACATGTTGTTCTCCAGCATTAGCGATCTGTAATTGTACAATAATGCACAGGGACATCACAGTCACGAAATACACCTTAAAATCCATGCATTTGCGCAGCAAAACCCCGTTTTGCCCTAAAACAACTTTTGCACTGAACACTAAGTATTATTACACTGCAGAACTCATTTGCTTAATCAGTATTTTTGTCTTTTTTTGTTTAATAAAAATATATAAACATCCTTAAAACGAGATCTGTTTAGTTGAGAAATGAATTTTGGATATTGAGTCTTGAATTAAGTTTGTTTTCTCAACCCATCGACCCATTTTTTTGTAGTTTTTAAGCACAAACCTTTATAAATTTTGTTAGATTTATGCTTTAAACAGGAAAAATTGATTTCAAAATAAGAAAAATGAACTTAATTCAAAATGTATTCTTGAAAAAAGTATATTTTAAGGATGTTTAGATTTTGTTCGCTGAAAATTAAAATGAGATCCATTTAGTTAAGAAACAAATGTCTTCTCACCCCATCGGCAGATTGTTTTTTGGGTTTTTCGTCGTTTTTTAAGCACAAACCTCAATATATTTTGTTACATTTATGCATTAAACAGGAAAAATCGATTTCAAAATGAGAAAAATAAACTTAATTCAATATATATTCTTTGAAAACAAGTCTTAATAGGCAAAAGTTGAGAAACAAATTTTGTATATTGAGTCTTGAATTAAGTTTGCTTTCTCACACCATCCTCTACTTTTTAAGCACAAACCATTGCTAAATTTAGTTCGATTTATGCTTTAAACAGGAAAAATAAACTTAATTCAAGATATTATCTTTGAAAACAAGTATCAGTATGCAAAAGTAAATATTAAGGATGTTTAGGTATTTTTAGTGAAACAACAAGACAAAAAAATAAACGTTTGAGAAAATGATTTCTGCAGTCAAGCGAACGAACAGATGCGTAACTTTTGTCTGTATAGTTCATTTCTTGAATATGCTCTATTTTAGCTTCCTGTCCTTGTCTTTCTGCATTATTCTCTTGGCTGAATGTTGTCTGCTGTGTACGGCATGGCTGACTAGTGACAATCTTTGGTGTTTGTTTGGTTCAACAGAAACCGGTAGGAGGCGTGCGGTGTGTAGATCATGAGTCAAACGGACCCGTTACCCACGCAGCGCACTGAATGTCATCTTTTTCCTGTTAAATGCAGTTAGTCAGTGTTTAAGACGCACTTCCCCTTATTGCTTTCTTATGTAATCGATGAGAGAGAGTGTGTATATGCGCAAAAATATATCACCTATATAAGGAATGTTTTAAAACTTATAATGAATGTGGTTGTCAAAATCCAAACTGCCACATGCAATATTCAGCATAGGCCTGTTTGTGTGATCAACGCATATGTGGATGTTTAATTTACACGGCACGCGGCTTCCTGTGACACGATGATGACGAATATCCTTCGAACGGGTGCTTGAAACCGTTGAATGTACCATGTGTTTGACCATGGTGACGAGACTCTGGCATCACATTTCAATCTCGAGCATTGTTTTTCTTTCATGGTTCCTTTTGCGGATATTGTGTGGTGTTTCAGTGGTGTAAAAAAGTCGAAACGTATAGTGTTACAGTGAGTCTAAAGGGCAAAAGAAATACAAGAGGTCTAAAAGTGAAAAAAAAAGTCTGTTTATGAACTTTGTAAAGTTGTTTGGGTGAATATTGCAAGAAAACATGTCAGAGTCACATTTCACACCAAAGTCAAGGGGGGAAAAAAGATTTTTTTAGGACTATTAGGGGATTATTTATTTGATATTGGCATTATGACATTATTTTCATGACAAATAAGCACATTTTATCTCCAAATCCCATTATTGTAATGCATTTACTTTGCAATTCCCATTATTTTTAGTGGCGATACACATTAGATTCTGTCATGATGTATTTCACAAATTATAATATATATGTGTGTGTGTGTGTATATATATATATATATATATATATACACACACATACGTATATATATATATTGGACATATATATAGGATAAACACACATTTATCCTATATTTCGTCATTATGATAATGACAATATATTGTCTTGAAAAAAATGTCACAATGCAAAAATCTTAATGGTCCTAAAAATAGGCTTCATCATCCAAAACATTTAGTTTTCATTGATTTGGGGGTGAAATCATGACCTTGACATGTCCTTGACGAGTTTTGTGAGATTCACTCAATTCATCATCAACCACTAGTGTTGATTTCGATGATAAAATCTGCTGTTGTACCTATAATATGGTACACTTTATCAATACAGCGCTGTATATCCAGAGAGCATGATGTGGAATAGTCTTGTGCGATTATAGGTGAATATAAAGTCGGAAAGCCATTCTCTGCTCAGGTGTCATATGAATATAATGTAACTGTTGCAATGCATTCTTCTACCAGCAGAGAGCGCTGTCTTCAGCCATACTTATACCACAAGCACCAGAATGAGAGTGGAAAGATCCACTGATAAACTGTTGGGTTTGTGTTTGCATACATATTTATTTGTCATTTCGTTTACTTTTCATGTGGACTGAGGTAATCTGTCTTGGCGTAACCACTCGTCTGGTTAAATGTCGATTTATTGTCTCTAATTCTGCACATACACACACACACTTGCGACCTGAGATCGTGTCTGTCGTGTCCTGCTATGATGAAATCAGTCGCCTCTGACCAATATGATTATCATATAATACTATATTTTTAATTAAGCAGCACCTGAATGTACATAAACAGCATGAAATTCTTCTGCTCTCATTTGCATCTTGTGTCTTGTTTGTTCTGAGGTGAATATATGCATCATTTCTGTTGTTGATTGAGTGTCGTCTGATGACTCTTGGTGGAGGATTGCTGCTTGTTTAAACTTGTTATAATTGTAAATGAGGACAAAACTGATATTGTTATAGGCTGAAAGTGAAGGAAACACTACTTTGTTTTGTTTACTCTTTTTTTTTTATTTCTTTGAAGTTTCTTTATTCTTTCACTTTGTTCCTGGTCTTTCATACAGTATGTGGTTCGCTTGTAAAAAGTTCTGTAAGGACCGTGTTTGTACAGCCTCTCTTTATGATGGCCTAGAATACAGAAATAAATGACAAACTATAATGAAATGCACCAAAACTCGCTTGTGACGTTCTTGATTGTGTTTTAGTAAGTAACAAAATAGCAGAAGTTAAGTTATTTAACTCAGAATTGTTAATTTTACAATTAGCTGTACTTGATTTCCACATTGAGTGAATTATATTAAAACACTTTGATTATGAAGTCACTTTTTTAACTTTAGTTAGTGTGTAATGTTGCTGTTTGAGCATAAACAACATCTGCAAAGTTACGACACTCAGAGTTCAATGCAAAGGAGATATTTTCTTTTAAATTGCTTTTTAAGGACTACAACAAATGGCTGGTAGAGACTACAACGAGCTTCTATCTGTGTTGGTGACATCACAAACCCCAACATTTACATAAACCCCGCCCCCAAGAACATGCAACAAAGGGGGCGGGGACTGCTTCACAAACGAGGGTCAATTCAACACAAAAGATTAACATGACGGCACATGCTAGTGGATGAGTTGAATCAACTCCACAGCAACTACATAAATTTATCCACTAACCATTCAGAAAAGTCTAAAAGTTGTAACTTCTTCCTGAGTCTCTCCATCAGTGTCGACTCCGGTTTGAACAATGTAAGGCTGAACACCGTTACTGACAATCCTCATTTTGGCTGCGTGAGATTCTTCAGCTTTGTTGTTGTTGAGCTGTTAAAGCTCCGCCCTCTTCTGGAAAGGGGGCCGGGAGCAGCAGCTCATTTGCATTTAAAGGGACACACACAAAAATGGCGTGTTTTTGCTCACACCCAAATAGGGGCAAATTTATGGAAGTAAATCAGTAAAAAAACACGAGAGGTTGCTGATTTGAATGTGAGAACTTGTCGTATTAATATTTGTATTTGTAAACTGAAATTTACACTCACAGCCCTGATGTGAAAAGCTGAATGTTTCGATTTGCACACGCAGACAACAATCAAAACACCCGTGTTACGAAGTTGTAGTTGCAGATTAATAGTTACAAATGTGTAAAATGGCATTCACATAGACAAAATGACAGACAAAATGACAGACACAAATGTGTGAGACATATTTACTGTTGCACTTTACTTCACTTTCGCTGTACAGCTTCAAGTCGGCGCTTACAACCTCTCAGATCTGGCAGTACAAGTTCAATTCCTGGCGCTTTGACTTTTGCTACTCTTTTTGCGATATCCCTATGGAGTCAAATTAATGCCTTAAAGTTTTGCACAAAAATAAAGTTTTGCAAAACACAAAAAAGAATTGAGCAATAAAAAAATGTTTTGCAAACAAAAATAAAGAATTGCAAAGGAAAAATAAAGTATTGAGCAGAAAAAAATAAGTTTTGCAAACAAAAATAATAAATTGCAAAATAAAATAACGTAGTGCAAAAATAAAAATATAATCAATTACAAAAATCAATGACAGCTGTAATCCTATTTTATCTTTGCCACATATTTTTCATGCTCAAACCTACTAAATCATTTGCAGCGCTCATTTTATTCTGCGTTTCAGTCAAGCGTGCGCTCACGATACCGGTTTTCTTTTGTGCTACACTTTTCTGTGCGGTTCTCTTTATGGCACTGGTTTGACGTGGGGGTGGAGTCAAGAAACGGGGGCACGCCCCCGCGAAACACGTCATCGGCAGGAGACGCAGATCGGAACAGAACAGATCAAGCATAGAGACAGAGCGCATTTATTATAATCTGAAAACCACGCCCACCGGGGGGAAAACAATCCAACCGTCTCCATTGACTTTGTATTGCGTGAAGCTGCCTTCTTGTCTTTTCTGACTCATTACAAAAAACAGAACAATGCCTAAAAGCTGCTGTGTGACAAGGTGTACAGCTAACAAGCTAAAAAACCCAGAAATAAGTTTTATAAGCTGTCGACCTCAAAAAACGAATGTTTAAGGACACAAAAGTGGATACAGGCAGTGAGACAGAGAGCAACGGGTCATATTACTATAAGAAATGCATTGGAGGGGGTCGTAATCGGCAACAACATATGCTAAACAAACCAACAAAAACAAACCATTCATTATTTTTAACCATGTCAAAGAATTATTTCACCTGTCGCCGATTACGTTCCCCTCCAATGCATTTCGCGGGGGCGTGCCCCCGTTTCTTGACTCCACCCCCACGTCAAACCAGTGCCATAAAGAGATCCGCACAGAAGAGTGCAGCGCAAAAGAAAACCGGTATCGTGAGCGCACGCTTGACTGAAACGCAGAATAAAATGAGCGCTGCAAATGATTTAGTAGGTTTGAGCATGAAAAATATGTGGCAAAGATAAAATAGCATTACAGCTGTCATTGATTTTTGTAATTGATTATATTTTTATTTTTGCACTACTTTATTTTATTTTGCAATTTATTATTTTTGTTTGCAAAACTTATTTTTTTCTGCTCAATACTTTATTTTTCCTTTGCAATTCTTTATTTTTGTTTGCAAAACATTTTTTATTGCTCAATTCTTTTTTGTGTTTTGCAAAACTTTATTTTTGTGCAAAACTTTAAGGCATTAATTTGACTCCATAGGGATATCGCAAAAAGAGTAGCAAAAGTCAAAGCGCCAGGAATTGAACTTGTACTGCCAGATCTGAGAGGTTGTAAGCGCCGACTTGAAGCTGTACAGCGAAAGTGAAGTAAAGTGCAACAGTAAATATGTCTCACACATTTGTGTCCGTCATTTTGTCTATGTGAATGCCATTTTACACATTTGTAACTATTAATCTGCAACTACAACTTCGTAACACGGGTGTTTTGATTGTTGTCTGCGTGTGCAAATCGAAACATTCAGCTTTTCACATCAGGGCTGTGAGTGTAAATTTCAGTTTACAAATACAAATATTAATACGACAAGTTCTCACATTCAAATCAGCAACCTCTCGTGTTTTGCTACTGATTTACTTCCATACAAATTTGACAAGCTATAATAAATGATCTGTGGGGTAATTTGAGCTGAAACTTCACAGACACATTCTGGGGACACCAGAGGCTTATACTTATTGTAAAAGGGGCACATTAGGATTATAATTCAATTCATTTTACATTTATTTGTATAGTGCTTTTCACAATACATATCATTTCAAAGCAGCTTTACAGAGAATGCATGTCAACATTACAATTTAAAGAATGCAGTTAGCAAATAATGTAATAATTCAGGCAATTAATTTACAAACACTGTTAGCAATTTAATTGAAGGTAGAAGCAATGAGCTCCTGGAAAAATGAATTACATAATAATAATTAGGATATATAGAAATTTGGGAATGTGCATGTTGATCCAGATGTTGCATCTTCTGAAGTCCTTGCAGGAGTTGGCGCCGTCTCTTCAAAGGTGATGTTCATCTGAGGTCTTCTTAAGAGGCTGGATCCAAACTGAAGCTGATGTACTCTCTAGTCACGGGCATCCCGAGGTAAAACAGAGAAGCGAATGGAGAATAATTAGCGTAGCTGCTGTTCATAACATTAAGCAAAGATAGTCATGTGCAGTTGATCTGATATGAGATGCATTATATGAATGATTGGCTAAAGAGATTTTAATCTAGATTTAAACTATCATAGGTCATTTTCAGAGTGTTTAGTATATGCCCCCATCACCCCATCTGATGTTAGGGGGGATTATGTTGGGTAAGTTCCTTGCTTATCAAAGATCACATGCTTGTGAATGCAGTAAGCAATAAGCAATCCTCTCCATTAGTTTGACGTTAGTTCAAACCGTGCTAGTGACATTAAGCAACTGCATAAGTAAGACCTTTGTGCCATACCACAGTTTGACTCAAACATCTTATCTAAAAATAAACAGCGTCATTCAAAAACCACTGCATATATGCCAAAACAGGAAGCTGAGTAATTTTGAGCTTAAAGTGTATACCTATTTATTTGCTCTTGTGACTGTGGAATAAACTCACACAGTGTGAAGACATACAGACTGTAAGTGAACATCGTCTTTAAAGTCTTTATCTTCTATATAATTTGTTGTACTTCCTTATTAATTCTAAATGCAAAAGTCTTTTATTATATTGCAGAAAAAAAGCCATGAGTGCCAGAAATGCAGTGCAACTGTTCATTCTGGTTTGGGCATTTACCGCCGTCTGTCAATCTGATGATGGTAAGAGAATAAACTGTGAGATTTCTGGAGCAGGACTAAATCTGAGATAATGTAAAGCATTACACAATAAGTGAGGGAAATCCATTATTGTGAGGGAATAATATGTGTTGTTTCTTCCAATTAATGTTTTTTTTTTTTTTTTTTTCTTTAGATAAATATACCATTACATTTCCAGTCGAGGCTGCTGGATCTTATGTTGTATCATATGATATACATTGTTATTTTTCAGATGTTTGCAGTGTAAGCTGTGAGGATGTGACTGGAGCTGTGGGTGAAGAAGTAACTTTCACCTGCAGCGTCTCTCAGAAGCACTCTGAATGCTGCATTACAATGTATAAGTTTTACTACCCTGAGAAATATAAAGACTCAACAATCTGTAAACAAGATCTTCCTCAGGACTCCTGTGAACAGAGAAACAACTTCACATGCAGATACACTCCAACTACAGCAATGATGAGACAATTCAGATTCTTTGTGCAAACAGTGATGTGTGGAACGAAAAGAACAGAATTCACTGTGAACATAACAGGTTGTTGTTTATAATTCAACAAACTTTTACAAATGTCATTTTCAATCTGTTATTTTCAAACAGTGGTTTAAAATCTGTTTACAGAGCCCATTAAACCTGAAATTGACACTGAAGATCCTGGTAAGATATTACATTCTGTTATAATTATTTATCATTGAGTGTGAATTGAGGTTACTTACAAAAAGCTCTTATATAGTTGTTATATATATTGCAATAAAACAATTTGCTACTGTTGCTATTTAACAAGACTATCAAATATAGCATGACCTGATAATACAAGTCTCATGTACCATATCCAACGTGATCTCATGAGAATACGTGTATAAATGCTACACATGCTAACAGTGAATAGCTACATGTTAATAGCAATTAGCTTAGGGTTTAAACATGACACAAACAAGTAACAATGTGTTAGCGTCATGCTAGTAGCATGCTAATCATTTTAGCATTGTGCTAGTAGCAAATGCAGAGTTTTTGCCACTGCAAGCACCATTCACATTTTCTTCAAGAAATGTACATTCTAGCATTTTCACTAAAATTGCCATTTTCCTACACATTTCTGTCCATTATGTTTTAATCTTTTAACATTCTGTATAAAATGGGTATGTTTAGGTTTGGGATGGGGTTTAGGGATCTTACATTTATCTACAAAATGATAAAATGGAAAATATACATATATCTTTATGACATGAAAGATTTGTAAATATCGTTAGCCTCATAGCATAATTGCCCAGATCATATTTCAAAGGCAGATATCACAATTTGGCCAAAAAAGGCAATTGACTTAGGCAATTATGCTATGAGGCTAACGATATTTTACATTTTTTTCACTGCAAAAACGTAAGTATTTTGCTATTATTACATCAATATTTTACGTTTTATCGCCTTTCTAAACTTATGAAAAAAGTATGTTTTGTGTTTTTGAAAGTTAGCCTATGTATTAATACCTATTAAAAAAAAACTGTGAGATTTCTGGAGCAGGACTAAATCTGAGATAATGTAAAGCATTGCACAATAAGTTAGGGAAATCCATTATTGTGACGGAATAATATGTGTTGTTTCTTCCAATTAATGATTTTTTTCCCCTTTAGATAAATACACCATTACATTTCCAATCGAGGCTGCTGGATCTTGTGTTGCATTATATGATATACATTGTTATTTTTCAGATGTCTGCAGTGTAAGCTGTGCTGATGTGACTGGAACTGTGGGTGAAGAAGTAACTTTCACCTGCAGCGTCTCTCAGAAGTGCTCTGAATGCTGCATTACAATGTATAAGTTTCAATACCCTGAAAAATATAAAGAAAGAGAAATCTGTAGACAAGATCTTCCTCAGGACTCCTGTGAACAGAGGAACAACTTCACATGCAGATACACTCCAACTACAGCAATGATGAGACAATTCAGATTCTTTGTGCAAACAAAGAGTCAACCGAAAAAAACAGAATTCACTGTGAACATAACAGGTACAGTATATAAATTTGTTGTTTATAATTCAATAAACATTTACAAATGTTATTTTCAATGTATTATTTTCAAACAGTGGTTTAAAATTTGTTCACAGAGCCCATTAAACCTGAAATTGACACTGAAGATCCTGGTAAGATATTACATTCTGTTATAATTATTTATTATTGAGTACAAATTCTTACAGAACTTACAAAAATCTCTTATATAGTTGTTTTATATGTATATAATATATTAGTTGTATAGTATATTTATACTATATTTATATATAATTGTTTATATATATATATATATATATATATATATATATATATATAGCAATAAAACAATTTGCTATTGCTATTTAACAAGACTATCAAATATAGCATGACCCAATGTTCATGTTTATACAAGTCTCATGTACGTGATATATCCAATATATATATATATATATCCATATCCAACGTGATCTCATGAGAATATGTGTGTAGGCCTATTTGTACGTAAATTGTGGTTCTACTACATTTATGTTTTTTTCACAAAAAACGTACAACATTGAGTTATTTATAGCACTAAAACGTAAAAATACTTACATATTGACAGCAATAAAATGTAAATCATGTATCGTGAAGTGTGAATGTATATGAATTCCCATATATTAATATTAAAATCGTGGCATTAATGTTCTAAATCTATTGTATTCAGTTGTCTTATCAATACATGTTTTTAGTCAAATTTATTGTAGTTTACTCATCTACTTAATATGAAATAACATTTCTGTTCGTGACTTGTGCTGCAAACTCGTTTCTGAGGATTACATAATGTTAAACAAGCCTACAATTTGACACCTTTTGAATAAAATTTCTGTTTAACCATTTTGTAATATTTAGCTTGTTTGCTGTGAGACACAGAAGGTGTTTTCTCCTATACAGAGACTGACAATACAACCATAAGATACACCAAAGCACAACATAAATTCACAAATCACATCCATTTTATTTGTTCGCTGTACTCCAAATCTTTAGAATCCATATGTTTGCAAGGAACAGATCCAAATTCATCCCTTTATCCATCGATCTTAATCTTCATTCTCAGCAACAGCGACCGTCACAGTCAAAGTCCGCGCTTGTTATGATTCAAATTTGAAAGTAGCGCCCTAGAGAAGCTTCATTTATTTATTTATTTTATTTATTTTTTATTTTACAAGACAAATATAAGACATTGTAATACATATAGCATATAAAAATATGTAATACATATAGCATATAAAACAAAGAGTACCAAAAATAACAAAAATACAAAAAGAAAATGTATACAAAAAAAATAATAAAAAAAGAAAAAATAATAGGATACAAAGTGCTACATATTATTAGGGCAGTTACATGAATTTGAAAAGCTTTAGAATTTGTATAATATGTTTAGAATTTTATAAGCTTATTGTTTTGTGATCTCATGTTTGAAAGAGTTTCAAAATATATTGTGAGATCGGTGTTATTAAAATGTAATATATGAGGGTTTCTTTTGAGTTATTTTTGTCTTATGAATATAAAACTTTGCCAAAATAATTAAAAGATTAATAACATAATTTTGTTTTTGAGAAAAATATGGGTTTTGAAAACAAAGTAAAATATCATGGGGTTCTAAATTAAGAGTTCTGTTTAATTTTTTTGTCATGTCTATTTTAAAGTCAGTCCAAAAAGAAATAGAAAAGGGGCAATAAAAAATAAATGTTCAATATCCGCAGATGATGTGTTACAAAAAGTACATTTATCACAGACAGTATGGATATATCTACTAATGGCTGCATTTACAGGATAACATCTATGAATAATTTTGTAAATGATTTCTTTTAATTTATTAGAAATTATATATTTATATGGTAAAGTCCAAATGTTGTGCCAAGATGTATAATGAGGTTTAAGCCATTTTGATTGACATGAAGGAATGGATCCAACATTAAAAAAAGGAATTTCTTATAAAATTGTTATTAAAATGTTTATCAAAAAAGGAGAGACCATTTACAAAAAGTTGAGGATTTTGTAAGGTTGTATTACTAACATCTACATCTGAGAATTTGGTTAACATTATTATGCCAATGGGGATAGCCTTAATTACTTTGTTATATTCTTTTTCAGTCACAAAAAAAAAACATATTTTGAAATAAAGTTGGGGTATGTATATAATTGCCCATTTTTGTCAATGAGCTGGTTAACAATTAAAATGTTGTGTTGAACCCAATTATCCATGTACAATGACTTCTTATTATGAATGATATTACCATTGTTCCATATAAAACATCTGCTAGGAGAAAAATTGTGGTAGAGAAGCTTTACGACACTGATTTCAAACGCTCATTGGTTCTCACATGCTTCGTCAAAGATTGCAACATGCCATGTTTCAGTGGATTCACATTTGAAATGAGTGCGTATTTATTATTTAACAGTAACTTTATGAAGTTTTAAGAAATGGTTATGGGTAGGTTTAGGGGTAGGTGTAGGATCAGCGGCTCAAAATATCCTTTCCTTTCCTATACATTTCTGTCCATTATGTTTTATTCTTTTAACATTATGTATAAAATGGGTATTTTTAGGTTCGGGAGGTTTAGGGATCTTACATTTATCTACAAAACGATAAAATGGAAATTATACATATATCTTTATGACATGAAAAATTCGTAAATATTTTATGTTTTTAAGGTAAGTATTTTGCTATAATTACGTCAATATTCTACATTTTATCGCCTTTCTAAACGTACCAAAAATTTCAAGTTTCAAGTTTACTTTATTTATATAGCACATTTAAAACAGCCACAAGACTGACCAAAGTGCTTCACAAGAGAAACGGCATCATTAATGTAGTAAGATCACATAAAACAAAGAACCAGAAAATAAATAAATAAAACACAAATAGAAAATATAATGCAGGAATATAAAAACCTAATAGGCCCATGAAAACAGATGGGTTTTTAAAAGAGACTTAAAAATAGTCAGACTAGGGGCGTTTTGTGTCTTTGAAAGTTA
Source organism: Ancherythroculter nigrocauda (assembly GCA_036281575.1). Classification (NCBI taxonomy): domain Eukaryota; kingdom Metazoa; phylum Chordata; class Actinopteri; order Cypriniformes; family Xenocyprididae; genus Ancherythroculter; species Ancherythroculter nigrocauda. The sequence continues at coordinate 5,256,710 of VTFQ01000018.1, forward strand.
CATATTAATATTAACAATGAGACCAGGCTGCCATATTCAGATATAATTGATCATTGTTTACTGTCCCGAAATACTATAAAAATGGAAACTGCTCTTTCATCATTTTTCTGAAATAAATTACTTGTTTAAGGATGCTTAAAGTCCAAGAAAGTTTTCTAGTATTGACCATGGAAAAGTTTCCAAATAACACAATCCTGATATGTATGAATTTTAGTATAATATGGTTGTTTATAAAAATAAAAAAAAAACATATTGTGATGTGATGGAGAATCTCACTGTCTGCAGTCTGATATTGTGTTTATGATTTAAATGATTTATGTTTAATACATCTTTTCAGAGAAATTCACTGAGAATATATCAAGAATAACAACGAGAAGAACATCTCAAGAAGACACAGCAGAAGATGATCTGATTTTTAAAGGATGTCTTAAATACTGATTTTGATAAGTCGTCATATAGCTCATATTAAAATGATTTTTACTGTTAGTTTTCTGTATATGCAGTTTTGTAATAGTGTGAGTGTGGTACAGTGTGCCTCATTGTTTTAAAAAGCAAAGAAATGAATAAAGACTTGTGATAGGGCTGCTCAATTAATCGAATTTCTAATCGGGATTACAATTACGGGTGCCACGATTATGTTATCGTTTAAAGACACAATTACAAAAAATACAAAATTAGCATAACATTAAAATACCATGCTTATTTTTTTAAGAAGAAACCAATCCAATGTATAGTTGACAATAAGGGCTTAATGCCATATCGTTTTCAGCCTGTTTATTTCATATAAAAATATGGCAAACAAAGGTATACAACTATTCAAAACATCATTCAGTGTAAACTGTGATTAATCATAATTAATAATCGCAATTACGATTTCAAGGGAATAATTGACAATTATGATTTTTGTCACAATCATGCAGCCTTAACTTGTGATGCTCTAAAGATGAATATCTGAACATGATGATGGGTGAGTTATACCAGTGAAACTCGTAAAGTTAGTGAAGAAACACACAGTTGATCAGTATGTGTGCCTGAATAATGTGTGTAAAACATGTCAACTAAGCTTATTTTGCAGGAAATCTTTGGGCATTTTTGTTAAATGTTGGATAGAAATGGAATGATTTTAAATGCTAAGCATATAGATTTTAGTATATTAGCATCAGTTCCAAACTCTAGTCCTTTATAGTGTTTTTGAGAGAACTTGGATTTGGTGGCTGATTATAGCCAATTGAAGATTATACTATACTATATTGATATATTATATTGAATATAAGATTGCATGTATGATTATACTATAAGATATATTTTGAGATTTTAAGATAGAGATTATTTGAGATATTATATTTGATTATTTGAGATTTCTATAAGATTATATTGCATATAAGATATATTATAAGATTATATTACCAATACTGAAGTGTGGTGTGGTTTTGTGTATTTTCTGTCTTTAGCTATAAATGCCACAACATACAGTATAAACCAGAACAAGACTGGATATCAGTACGAATCTAAGCTACATATTGACAGTGAACTGCTCTTGCATGCCTGAGTAAGTTCTGTTTGTATAGCTGTTGAAAATTAACCCCTTAATGCTACAATATGAAAATTTTTCGCCACTAGAGGTTATTCAAAACAGAGGCGTAGCTTGATGACACCTTGATTGCACAGAATCATGGGATGTGTTGTCCGGTGGAAAATAATCGGGATGAGATTTGGGCAGAAATTATATTCATGGATGAGATTATTAACATTACTGTAGCATGAAGCAGAGCAGGGCTGAGTGATGTTGGAGCTGAAGCAATTATAAAAAGCGTGACACACATCTCGTGAGCAGCACAACTTTTATTATGCCACAGTCGCTGTTTCTGCTTCTTCCAGTCAAGCGTATGAGGTAACACAGCACTGTTTATCATATTAGAAATATTTGTGTGTTGAAAATTGCTATGAGACTCTTGTTGCACACTGCAATGAGTTAGATCAATTTTAGTTATGGTAAAATATGGTTCAAGTGGTAAATCAAGATTTAAACAAAAATACTTTGTAAGATAACAATGATTAGTTTTCGATTAATATATCCAAACAGTTGCTCACCTGTCCGATCTCACGAAAATGTTTTGGCATGCATATGATACGCAGTTTTTCGTGTGCACATGATACGCACTTTATGGCGTATTATATGCATGAACCCCCCACCCCTATCCTACCCAAGAGTGTGTCATATACACGCCATAAAGTGTGAATAATATGCACGCGAAAAACTGCATATCATTTGCACGCCAAAACTCATTGGTGCATAACCGTATATTCTACAAGATTACACACGCGATGATTCCACCTTTTTAAATGCATGTTTATTACAGTGAAAATCTCCCTACATGGAAAGCACCTCGCTTGAGGGACAACAGTTGTATTGTTTGTAATGATGGAAAATTTTAGACAAACTGCATTCATACTTGGACACAATGTTTAACGACTGCATGTAGAGGTGATGCAATACATTAAAAACCTGTTTACCTTTGATGAGGGTGAGATTGACAGTTTCATAGGTGGATATGGTTCCTCCAGTGAATTTAAGAAGAAAAACTCCCTGAATTGTTTGTTCAGGAATGCAATAGTAAAACAACAACACCGCCTTGAATCTTTGGATGGCAGTCATGCGAATTACTATTATAGCATGGAGGAGTACAGATTCAGTCCAGTAGTTATTAAAACAGGGGATGGTCCAGTTGACCCAATCCCTTCTGACACTTCAGGGATGAAGTGTACTGTTGTCATCTTTATGGCATGAAAGGAAAATTTCCAGGTTGTGACAGCAGTAGGCTACTCATGGCTGGTCAAACATATCACCGCAAAATTAACATCTCTGTGAGAGTCATCTTGAAACTGAAAGTTTAATAGAAAGTTGTATATAAATCCTGGTGTCGCCGCAGAGAGAGTCTCAGAGTGGAACGAACTCAGACGGAGAAGACATACAGACCAGAGGTGAGAATATAACTCTCTCTCAAATAATACAATTTATAAATACTTATTCATAATCATCCACAGGAAAATTCTGTACATGCATGCTGTTTTTATGCATTTTGCAGATTTTTTAAAATGAATGAATATTTGATTTTTTTTTTTTTTTTTAAATGATAATTTTGTCTGATTAATGTTGCAGTGTTTCCAGCAGAATGACATTATTTTTGTGTTCAGCCAATTAAGCAATGCAATAGAATTTTTTTATATCACGTTCAGTTTCTGTGGCGGGTTTCTCAGATTTTAAATAACCTAAAGCTAAAATTTTTACTGTGCGGTTAACATTTTTTTTTTTTTTTCGATCAATTATAGATCATCTAAATATGCATTAGAAGATGTTTCTTGAAACATGTAATTTTAAAATACTTTAATAAATCACCATAAAAGTAGTCCATACACTATATTCATTTTTTGAATTTTCGTTTCCTAATAATCCCAGCAAATATTTGCTGATAAATTTTGACATTCATCTCTATCTTTAATCTCAAGTACTTCCTTATTAGTTAAATTTTGTAATTTTCTTTTTTTTTTTTTTTTTTCTATTGCAGAATCAAAAGCATGAATGCTGTAAATTTTGTGCAACTGTTAATTCTGGTTTGGACTTTTACTGCTGTCTGTCGAGCTGATGATGGTAAGAGAATAAACTTTCACTAGAAAAAGTGTGAGGGACTAAATCTAAGATATGAAAAATGTTTTGGTAAACAGATGCAGTATATAAAAATAAATAAAGATGCACTATATTAAGTGGACATGAATCTGAATTTCTTATTAAAACAACTACAGATATTTTTATTATTGTTCAGTTGTTGAATTAAATGACATACATTGTTATTTTTCAGATTTCTGCAGTTTAAACTGTGAGGATGTGACTGGAGCTGTGGGTGAAGAAGTAACTTTCACCTGCAGCGTCTCTCAGAAGTGCTCTGAATGCTGCATTATAATGTATAAGTTTTACTACCCTGAGAAATATAAAGACTCAACAATCTGTAGACAAGATCATCAGGACACCTGTGAACAGAGAAACAGCTTCACATGCAGATACACTCCAACTACCTCAGTGCTAAGACAATTTAGATTCTTTGTGCAAACAACGTGTGGAACGAAAAGAACAGATTTCACTGTGAACATAACAGGTACAGTATATAATACTGTTGTTTATAATTCAATAAATGTGTGCAACTCTACATTTATTTTCAATCTACTAACAGTGGATTATAATCTGTTAACAGAGTCCATTAAACCTGAAATTGACAGTGAAGCTCCTGGTAAGAAATATATTACATTCTATTATACCACAAGACTGTTGAATGCTTGATTCTGATTGGTTGATGAATGAATGTCTTGAGATAAAACAACATCAAACCTGTGGTATAAACATTAATAAATGTTTGAAACTTTTAATCTACTATCATGGTTTAAAATCTGTTCACAGAACCCATTAAATCTCAAATTAACCCTGAAGATCCTGGTAAGAAAGGTATTGTATTCTATTAGGCCTTTAGTTATTGATTATTGAGCTCCAGGTTACTTATGGCACAGAAACATGCTCTTTAGTCTTTTGTCAGCATATTTATCATTTTAACTATCACCTGTGAATAAATTATTTTAAATAATGTCATAAAAAAATAAATGTATCTTTCCAGAAGAACCTCGGGGGTATAAATTAGAAGCATCTAAACCTGAAAGAGCAGAAGGTGGTGGATTTAAAGTTGCTGTCATCGCTGCTGTTTTAAGCTGTTTCATCATCGTCATCATGGCAATCATTTACAAAATGAAACAAAACTAACCAGCATAGGATGTTTCTGGACTACAGCCAAGAAAACTGTCTAATATCACTGACTCAACATTATGAAATCATTGAGTTTTGTTTGATTTTCATGTGAAGCTTGTGAAAGATACAAACTTTATAAGAACTCTGTAAACTATATGTGTACTATCTGTTATATCTCAAACTACTGAACTATATAACTCTGGTTGTAAATTTTAAAAACTCTTTCTGTTTTTAATTCATTTCTATGAAATAATGTATTATTGATCTCTTTGATCAGTGTGTGTGTGTGTGTGTGTGTGTGTGTGTGTGTGTGTGTGTGTGTGTGTGTGTGTGTGGCTTTAATGATCTTACACCTCTTTAAACACTAAAATGGTAAAGCAACAAAAAACAGTGTTTACTTTTGCTCTTTTTTATTGTTTTGACATTCAAGTTATGTATATGATGTTAATTTTGTATTCGGTAAGTGGTAATAGTATGGAAATTATTTTTTACTGTTATTCTACACATGCAGTTTTCTAATGATGTAAATGGTTTTGTGTTGCACAATGTGTTGCTGTATTAAAAAGCAATGGAATGAAGAAACACTGGTGTTGTTCTCTAAAGATGAATATCTTGAACCTCATTTCATCATCACATGGTATACCAGAGAAACCAGTAAAGAGGGTGAGATTTATTTTTAATTCGAGGAATGAATTACTGTTCTGAGAAAGTGAGAAAAACATCTCAGTACATGACAAATCATGCATTACATTAAAATTCAATGTAGCAATCATTTGAGTTCACAACAAACAAGAACAAGTTTTATGATTATAACACTATTATAACTGTTGCAATACATTCTAGCCGAATCATATACATATACAGTATATATATATATATATATATATATATATATATACACACACAGTACAGTCCAAAAGTTTGGAACCACTAAGATTTTTAATGTTTTTAAAAGAAGTTTCGTCTGCTCACCAAGGCTACATTTATTTAATTAAAAATACAGTAAAAACAGTAATATTGTGAAATATTATTACAATTTAAAATAACTGTTTTCTATTTGAATATATTTCACAAAGTAATTTATTCCTGTGATGCAAAGCTGAATTTTCAGCATCATTACTCCAGTCTTCAGTGTCACATGATCCTTCAGAAATCATTCTAATATGCTGATCTGCTGCTCAAGAAACATTTAATGTGTACAATTGTACAAAATATTTGTGTACAATATTTTTTTTCAGGATTATTTGATGAATAGAAAGTTCAAAAGAACAGTGTTTATCTGAAATCTAATCTTTTGTAACATTATAAATGTCTTTACTGCCACTTTTGATTGATTTAATGCATCCTTGCTGAATAAAAGTATTCATTTCTTTAATTTCTTTTCAAAAAAATAAAAATAAAAATTCTTACTGACCCCAAACTTTTGAACGGTAGTGTATAATGCTACAGAAGCTTTGTATTTCAGATAAATGCTGTTCTTTTGAACTTTCTATTCATCAAGGAATCCTGAAAAAAAAAGTACACAACTGTTTTCAACATTGAAAATAATCATAAATGTTTCTTGAGCAGCAGATCAGCATATTAGAATGATTTCTGAAGGATCATGTGACACTGAAGACTGGAGTAACGATGCTGAAAATTCAGCTTTGATCACAGGAATAAATTACTTTGTCAAATATATTTAAATAGTACACAGTTATTTTAAATTGTAATAATATTTCACAATATTACTGTTTTTTACTGTATTTTTAATTAAATAAATGTAGCCTTGGTGAGCAGACGAAACTTCTTTTAAAAACATTAAAAATCTTAGTGGTTCCAAACTTTTGGACTGTACTGTATATATATATGTATATATATATATATATATATATATATATATATATATATATATATATATATATATATACCGATCAGGCATAACAGAGCATCTCCAAAACTGCAGTTCTTGTGGGGTGTTCCCGGTCTGCAGTGGTCAGTATCTATTAAAAGCGCTCCAAAGAAGGAACAGTGGTGAACCGGCGACAGGATCATGAGCGGCCAAGGGTCATTGATGCACGTGGAGAGTGAAATCTGGCCCGTGTGGTCCGATCCAACAGACGAGCTGCTGTAGCTCAAATTGCTCCAGAAGTTAATGCTGGTTCTGATAGAAAGGTGTCAGAATACACAGTGCATCACAGTTTGTTGCGTTTGGAGCTGCAGACTAGTCAGGGTGCCCATGCTGACCCCTGTCCACCACTGAAAGAGCCAACAGTGGACACGTGAGCATCAGAACTGGACCACGGAGAAATGGAAGAAGGTGGCCTGGTCTGATGAATCACATTTTTTTTTTACATCACATGGATGGCCGGGTGTGTGTGCGTCACTTATCTGGGAACACATGGGACCAGGATGCACTATGGGAAGAAGGCAAGCCGGCGGAGGCAGTGTGATGCTTTGGGCAATGTTCTGCTGGGAAACCTTAGATCCGTCCGGACATGAAATGTGTGCTCTTTGTTGTCTTTTTCCTCTTTTTATTTTCTTTAAAAATTTCTCCCACACTTTGTTTATATTTTGTGTTATTTCAATAAACTCCCCTATTTGACTAAGTTATCCATCTTTTGTGTTATGACCACCCAACTAAGCATTGTTGCAGACCATGTATATCCTTTCCTGGAAACGGTATTCCCTGGTGGCTGTGTCCTCTTTCAGCAGGATAATGCACAGTCACTAATCAAACATGGTTCCGGAATGGTTTTTAGGAGCGCAACAATGAGTTTGAGGCATTGTCTTGGGCTCCAAATTCCCCAGATCTCGAATCCAATCGAACATCTGTGGGATGTGCTGAACAAACAAGTCCGATCCATGGAGGATCTATCTCACAATTTACAGGACTTCAAGAATCTGCTGCTGACATCTTGGTGCAGATAACACACCTTCAGGCGTCTAGTGGAGTCCATGCTTCGACGGGTCAGGACTGTTTTGGCAGAAAAAGACCAACACAATATTTTTTTATATTTGAATGTGAAAGAAACAGTACTTTTTGTTTACTCTTTTTCTTTGAAGTTTCTTTATTTTTCACTTTGTTCCTGGTCTAGAGACTATTGTCATTGGCATACTCATGATTATTATATATCAGTCAACAGGCTTTTATGCTTGGACTGATTCCATGTCAAGTTTGAAATCAGTGTGGGAAAAAGATGGGTGAGACAGACAGAAGTAATTAAAATTTGCCATTTAAAACCCAGTGAAAATCTCCCTAAAGCATCATGGAATGCACCTAGCTAGAGGGTGCCTTGTATTGATTGTAACGATGGAAAATGGAATACAAACTGCATTCATACTTGAACCAGTTTAACCACTCAATGTGTATGTAGACGTGATACTTGTTTAACTGTGATGAGGGAGAGATTTTGCAATGGCAGACAGATTAATTCTCCAGAAACCATGTTCAACCTTTTGAACTACACAGAACAAATCAGTCTCAGTCTGATGAAGAACAGATAGGCATCATGTGGTTTGAGTATAAGCAGACTGGGAAAAAGTAAATGCATTTCAGTGATATCAGATTTGGTCTGAGAATCCAAACCATAGGGGTTAATGTGACTGTAAAATCTGTCAGTTGAAGTTGAATTTATGGATCAAAGAATTTCAAGTGCAGCTTTCCAGCTGGAAATGTATGGGACATACAAAGAACATCTCAACAAGTCAAAGCAGATGAAGGTCCTGGATCTAGGGTTGCTTTCACTGATGCATTTATTAACAACTGTATGTGAATTCATCATTTGTGCTGTGCATTGCGGTGTGTGAATGATTGCGATAAAAATAAACTCAATTCTTAGCGAATAATCAGAATATTGAAAATTGAAGAGGTTTGCTTGTGTTACTGTGATATTCCTTAGGCTACTCTGGTTATTGGAAATAATCATTACTGGTGCACATGTGATAGTCACTGATTATTTGTGACTTGTGCTGGGTTTGAGGCCAGTGGCGATGCACGAATGGAAAAGTATGGGTGAGACACTGGTACTATATTACAAAACAATGATTCCAATGCATGTTTATTACAGTGAAAGTCACACTAAAACATTGTGGGAAGCATCTCGCTCAAGGCACAACAGTTTTGGCTTTTATTGTTTGTAATGATGGAAAATATTAGTCAAACTTCATTCATATTTTGGCACATGAATCAATGTGCGTGTAGAGGCGATGAAATCAATTAACAACCGGTTTACCTTTGATGAGGGAGAGATTTTACAATGACAGATTCTTTCATGTGAGGGGTTTAAGTTTAGTAACACTGATAGGCAGACCGGCAGTTCTCAAAAATCTCCAGAGAGACATGTAGCCTGTCTTTTTTCCATTTATGTTCTGCTTAATGGTACTCGTGCCTGAGAGCACGGGTATGATTGTTCAGCCTGGTCTCATAGTTAATACGGAGGTATTAATATGCAACTTTCAAAGACACAAAATGTAAATTTTTGTATGTTTAGAAAGGTGCAGCACTAAAACGTAAAAATACTTAAATTTTTACAGTGAAAAAACGTAAATATTTACAAATCTTTCATGTCATATAAAGATATATGTATAATTTCCCTTTTTAATCATTTTGTAGATAAATGTAAGATCCCTAAACCCTATCCTGAACATAAACATACCCATTTTATACAGAATGTTAAAATATGGTAATAACCATGTTTTCCTCCATTGAATGTTATCTATTTTAGAGTTGTTTTTTCTATTTTAAGTTGTTTTAAGCAGGACTCATGTGTAAGGGAAGCTTTCATCAGACATATTAATCCATCAGGAATTATTTAAATGGAACAGGACATTGATGGATATTCATAACACATTCATAAAATAACAAATCACCAATATGGTTGAATAGATCAGCAACAAAAATATTTTTATTAAATCATTTATCAAAAAAAAAAAAAAAAAAAAAAGGAAGGAAGGAAGGAAGGAAGGAAGGAAGGGAAAAAAAGGATCTATTTCTAATTTTAATATCTAAATTATTCCAAAAGATGGTTTTGTGGGGGGAAAGTTGTGGTTGTAAACCAGTTTCCAGGCTAACAAAGCTTGTTGATGAAATCTGTCCAGTTCAACAGATAATTTACCAGTGGAGTAATTACATTTCATCAAAAAAGAAAGGCCACCTACTCTATTAAATATTAAATATATTATTAGGAATAAAATACCACAATCTGACTCAAGCAAACATCTTTTTATCCAATTAATTTTAAATGTATTGTTAGTAGGCCTATCATCAAAATTCAGGACTTCAAGACCCCCATCACTTCTTTTGTTTGCTAAAACATATTTCTTCAATTTGAGAGATTTATTACACCAAATAAAATCAAGAAAAATCTTATCTATATTTTTGGAGGTGTGATTATCTACAGCTAAAGACAGGGAAGGCTACACAAATCTGAATAATCCTTCTGTTATGGATAAGAAAACTCTGCCTAAAATTGATAAATCTCTTTGGAGCAATGAATCCCCAAATATTTCACAACAGAGAGATTCTTTTTTGATTGAGGTATGAATGTTAATTAGCAAGTCGGCTTCTCTATCTTCTCTATCATGAATTAGAAGGAAAACAACACACGTGACATCTGTACGCCGTGAAAACGAAACCAAAAAGTTCTATGCAGTCACGTGACCAATGCTGCGATCTGATTGGCTGTCCGTTCGTGTGATCGGTGCATGATGATCACTGCTCGTCCTGTATGACTGTTGAATGGATTACAATGATGTCCAGCAGAGGGCGCAGCTGAACTTTCTCTTCTACAATAAAGTAAAATCACCCTACCCTACAGAAAAGTAGAGACAAATATATTAATAAATGCATTTGGAAAAATGTATAGATTATAAGTAATACAGTCAGTTCTGAGTAGAACTTTTGCAAACTAGGCCTATATTGATATAATAAATTGAATATAGCCTAATATTATTTTATATTATATAAACTATATGCCTAAATATAATATATATTATATTGTATGTAAGTATATATATAAGATTATATGCATACTATAGCATCCCTTATGAAAAAGAAGTGTATTCAAGTATACTTCTTTTAAACTAAAAATAAGAAAGTCTACTTTTTATATAATTCTCAGAAAAAAATACTGCACTGAAGTATATGTGACTTATACTGACAAAAAAGAACAAGTAAATTTGGCTTATAATTGTACTCAATCTTTTGATCAAGACCTACTTAAAGCTGCAGTCTGTAACTTTTTTTGGTTAAAAATGATTTTGAGCAAATACATAACCAGCCAGTGTTCAAAACTATTTTCTTACCTTAGCTCGATTCACAATGGTAAGTTTGTAATAATGTTTTATAATAAGAGTGGTACTGGTGGGTTTTTGAGCATGCAGCTGTTCGTCTTTGCGTCATTACGTCACGTCTGTAAACAGAAAGGAAGGAGCTAGTAGCTATATCATGTGATGCTGCTTGTAGCGGATCATTTATAGCCTGTTCTCACAGCAGCTGAAATAATTAAACTTTCATTTTGATGGTGGATTGTAATCCAGAAAGATCCAAATGACAATCATCAATGACAACTGGAGATTCAGCCGTATAGTCAAAAGCAAAAGACGTCGGACTGCGGAGTGGCTACAGAAATTGAAATCTACAGATAACGCTAATGCACACTAAATACACATTGTGCTTTCCTCAGTTGGTCAGAACAAAAGTGGGAGACGTTACTTACTTGTTCAGATGATATTTACTTGTGAAAATTCTCCAAGACGTAGAATCTGTATTTCTGAAATACAGTACACACACCGTTGCGCCGATGCACAAAGCACGTAAAAGAGGCGACAAAGAGCAAAACTTCCGGACTGCAGCTTTAAAGAAAACTTACAAATATAGGCTACTTGCAGTATAAAACTACTTGTTTACTGATGACACGTCAAAATGTACTTTCATAAACTAAAAAATGTACTACTAGTATTAATATAGTAGGTAGATGCAGTACAAATGATAGTTGTGCACTTCAAGTTTACTACTGTTACTCTTATTGTACACTTAAAAGTATACTTTTATATACTAAAAGTGGGCCAATTTAGTCCCAAGCAGTATTAAAATATTACACTGACAAGTTTACTGCTGATATTAGTACACTCTAAATATGCTGGGTTAAAAACAACCCAAGTTGGGTTGAAAATGGACTAACCCAGCAATTGGGTTGTTTTAACCCAGTGGTTGGGTTAAATGTTTGTCCAACGTGCTGGGTAGTTTTATTTAACTCAACTGTTGTATAAAAATTACTGTATTGCTTACTTAAAATGAACCCAAAATATGCTGGAAATTAACATTTATTAATATGTTTAATAAATGAGCATTTATTAATAATGAATAATAAACAACATTTAATAATTGCTTATTAATAAATGTACACCTTTTGATTATTATTGTTGTCTCTAGTAATTATGTGTCTGATTTTTAATTTCTCACCTATTTTGGATTCATTTTAAGCCAGACATATAGTCATTTTTAATCAGTAGTTGGGTTAAATAAAACTACCCAGCAGGTTGGGCAAACATTTAACCCAACCACTGGGTTAAAACAACCCAATTGCTCCATTTTCAACCCAACTTGGGTTGTTTTTAACCAAACATTTTTTAGAGTGTATACTTAATACATAAAGTAAAAATATACTTGAGCATTACTTAAGTATAGGCCTACTTGGTAAAATGAACTTGAAGTAGCCTATAGGCTACTTGGTTACACTTTATTTTAAGGTGTATTTGTTACACTGTAATTATACATTTAAGTATTGCGTATTGTACTTACTATAGGGTTAGGATTAAGGTTTAGTTTAGGGTTAGTTGCATGTAACTATGCATAATTTATAGTTATTACTAACATATGTAACAATGACACTGTAAAATAAAGTGTTACTGGCTACTTCTTTTTCGTAAGGTCTACTTAAGTGTAATGAGGGTTTGTGTAGCCTATTTTCTGTCTTTATAAACGCCACAAGCGTATGAAATATGAATCCAAGACAGGATATCAGTGCAAATGTAAGCTACATATTGACAGCGAACTGCGCCTGCATGGCTGAGTAAGTTCTGTTTGTAGCTGTTGGAAATTAAAATGTGTCTAATGAGTTTGACTACTTAGATCTTTTTGCTCCAGCTGCGTGAGTGACGTAGGCTGTGACGTTGACCTAGGGTTGGTCACTTATGTTGTGAAGTTGGAGAAGACTGTGGCGAGTGACCACTGGATTCCTCCTTTTTTCCTTTTCGCAAAGCGTCGGATTCAGCAATCAGAAAGTTAAGAAGATGAGTGATAATAGTGCAGTGATTAGGATCTCAAGCGACGCGATGTTGTGTTCTGAAGCCTAGTGAAAGGTCAGTCTGTCCAAAACTTCAAATAACAATATAAACACATGAAGGCGGTCGAACGTTCATCCTTTCCCTGCATGCGACCATTTTGAACAGTTTCTGTTCAATCATCAGATGAGTGAGGGAATTCGAGTGGTTCAACGGATCACAAAACTCACGGTTCGGATTATATTACGGTTTTTGAGTCACGGATCGGATCTATTTTCGGAAGGTGGAGGGGGTATTAGGGCAACTTTGCATTCCACAGAATAAGGCAGAACATGCCTATCAAAAGTTTGAAAACATTACAGTTGTACAATTGAAAGTATCTCTTCTTCTCACCAAGGCTGGATCTATTTAATCAAAAAAATGCAGTAAAAACAGTAATATATTGTGAGATAGTGTTACAATTTAAAATAGCTGTTTACTATGTGAATAAATTGTAAAATGTACAATATATGTGATCAAAGCTGAATTTTCAGCATCATTACTCCAGTCTTCAGTGTCACATGATCCTTCAGAAATCATTCTAATTATATGATGAAATAATCAGATTATATTATTCTGATTATTGTTGAAAACAGTTTAATATTTTTGATGAAACAATGATACAAGATTAAAAAGAGAGGAATTAATATTTTTATTCGTCAAGGATGCATTACATTTATCAAAAGTGACAGTAAATGAAAATAAATTATGTTGATTAAACTTTCTGTTCATCAAAGAATCCAGAAAAATTAAATGTATAATGGTATCCACAATAATTTTTAATAGTTTTCAACACACGTATTAAAATGATTTCTGAAGGATCATGTGACACTGAAGACTGGAGTAATGATGCTGAAAATTCAGCTTTGATCACAGGAATAAATTACACTTTATTTTATATTCACATAGAAAACAGCTATTTTAAAATTGAAATAATATTTTGCAATATTACTATTTTTACTGTATTTTTTATTAAATAAATGCAGCCTTGGCAAGCATAGAGACTTCTTTCAAAATATTAAAAAAGATTGTCAATTAGCACTACATTATTCATATACTTTAATGTCAATAAATACCTTAAGATGAATTGAAAAGCACACATAATAATCCATATCTTGTCGCATTCGCGTGTTTATTAGATGACGCTCCGGTAGCGCGGCCGCCATTATGGGGTGAAAATACTAACTGGACCATTGAATCCTTCACATCTTACGCACTGCCAAATCAGAAGCGCAATAGAAGAGTTTTTTAAATTCAGTCACCAGTAAATTGTATGGCTCCTACAGTAAATGTTGTATTGTCTGTTTTATTTTTTACCACTTGTGGAATCCAACCATTCATCCATATGAGGTTACGTAGTTAGCCTACTTTATTGAGTATTTCCATTTTATGCAACTTTGTTTACACATTTATTAATAAATTTGAGACCATCATGTTTGCAGCGAACAATATATTTCAGACCTTGTGGAGTAGCCTAATAGTAATAGTATCTAGGTCTGAATTGAAATAGGCTATATTGTACTGGATTTAATGGATCACAATACAAACATAATGATCTTATAATACATGATTCATTGCTGTGTCCATTATCCCATAATTCCCACTTCTGGACATTTTTGCTTTAACGGACATTAGACAAAACTGCAAAATCAAGCGGTTATATTCAAATATTATTGTCCAACATTCACAATTTTTCTGATGAATGTCCTTTAAGTAATTTCATATGTTGGTATTAATTCAGTGTTTATAATGCTAATACTAGATCTTTTAAAGAATTTTAACTCAAAATGACTGGGTTTCTAGAGAGCAAAGGTTTTGTGAAAAAAGTGACAGGTGGACTCTGTGTGTAATTTCAATATAAATATAAATTACTATATAAATGTGGACACCATTTATCAGTTTCCTTCCACTTCACAATTATGTGCCACTTTTTGTTTGTCTATCACATACAATCCCAATAAAATACATTTTTGTTTGTGGTTGTAACATGTCAAAATGTGGAAAAGTTCAGTGGGTATGAATACTTTTGCAAGGCACTGTATCTAGATGGAGCACAACTTCAGTTTCACTTCAGATCTAAATGTTTGTTGTGTTTTCTGCAGAAGCAGCCATGGGTGCTGATAATGTTGTGCTGCTGTTCATTCTGGTTTGGACTCTCACAGCTGTCTGTCAAGCTGATGTTGGTAAGAGAAACATTCTTCTTGAATTCTAAATAATTCACTTTCTCTGAAGATTATTCATCTTGCTGTATTATGCATAACATAGACTGCAGTATGTGAACCAGAGTCAAAGATGAAGAGTTTCAGACAGAGTGTTTGGAAAACCTGTTATTAGTGGTGCTTGCCTATAAGAGCATCACTATTATTATTCATCATACTTATTCTTCTGGACAAAACTTAAGCGCGTAACTTGTTCCGCAGCGTTTGTCATAGACCCATATATGAGGAGACAAATCGACCGGCTCTTTAAAGGGTTAGTACTCGGGTGGTGGTAAATAAACAAATCAAATGTGCATTGAATATTGAGTCGCTTTGGATAAAATGAATACAGATGTACATGAAAGTAAGCCTGTATGGGACTAGAAATGAAACCACTATTTTGTGGAAAATGGCACAATTTTTGTAAGTTACAGTAGCATCATGGGTAATATTCATCTGCGTAGTATTCACAGGTTGTATGATGTTCAGTTGTTGACGATAATGAGACTCGTGACTGAATGTGTGAATCAATAATATTCTTCTGCTGTTTGTTTGCACGTGTTACATTATCAATTCAGACATATTTCTCTACACGCAATCTTTATGATCTGTATAAAAACATTTTCACAGCACTTTCCTGTTGTATGTTTTTGATGGTTTATAATGAAATGTTTATTTTTTATTTCTTCTCCAGGTTTTTTACGCTCTCCAAATACAATGTTTGTGCCAGCGGGAAGTTCAGTGACTCTGCACACTGATTTAAAGTTGAACCGACCGGTTCAGATTATAAGAAAAGATTCAAATTTTATATGGTATTTTAATGACATTCGCATCGCACAAATCAATGGAGATCTCCGTTATATCTGTACAGATGTTCAGTGTAATGCAGGCACTGAGAGATTCAGAAACAGACTGAAGCTGGATCATCAGACAGGATCTCTGAACATCACAGGTTTCAGACTAGCAGACTCTGGACTTTATAAACTAAAGATCATCAGCAACAGCAGAATCAGTGAACAGATTGTCATTGTTTATGCACATGGTGAGTTATTATGTTTGAGAGCAAGTCTTGTACATTTAAATAATCTTTAATGTGTTTGTTTAGTGATATTTCTTGCAGTGCTTTTTCTCTTTACCTGTGTATCAGTGCATTACCTCTTATTCCTGATCTTTAATCTTTGGAGGAACAAAGAAGTCAGTTTGACATTTCAAAGAGAATTTGCTCCATCCTGGTTGAACTAGTGGTGGTTTGATGCATTTAAAATGTGTGGTTTATATGATGTTCATTAAGTTGTCCAAAATCATCCATGATGTATGTTTATCTGATGAGTGAATGTGTTTCATAAATCACACCACTTCATGCATGTGTGTTTGCATGTGTTACATTATGAATCCAGACAGATTTCTCTATCTACAAACTGTATGATATGTAGAAAAACATTTCACAGGATTTTCCTGTTTTATTTTATATATTAGTTGGTTTATAATGACCTGTTTATTTCTTCTCCAGGTTTCTACATTTTTCCATATACAGTGTTTGTGAAGGAGGGAGATTCAGTCACTCTGCACGCTGATGCTGAATTGAACCTACAAGAAAAGATTATAAGAGATGATTCAGATTTTAAATGGCATTTTTATGGCACTCACATCGCTGAAATCAGGAGGTATCGCAATTATATCTGTACAGATGTTCAGTGTACAGATGGTAATTGGAGATTCAGAGACAGACTGAAGCTGGATCATCAGACTGGATCTCTGACCATCACAAACATCAGACCAACAGACTCTGGATTTTATAAAGTACAGTTCAAAGGCAGCGGAAATACAGACATTCAAAAGGGATTCAATGTTGCTGTTCATGGTGCGTCACTATGTTTGAAAACAAGTCTTGCTTTGCTATTATTTTATTATCTCCTTTTTTATTGTTTTGTCATGTGGAATGCATTCCAAGTTCTTTTTAATATTAACTTTGTTTGGTTGCTATTTGTTGTGCTAACCTTTTCTATAAACAAAGACATATACATATTAAGTGATTTAAGTACATTCATCCGTCATTCCAACCAGCAGACAGAAATCAGTAATCAACATGTCACCTATGTTCCTCGACAGTTTTTCAGCATCCCTCCACAACCGCGTCTCCTCACACTCGCCTGGTTATCTTCCTAACCAGAATACGGGGGAGTACTATGGGTTCGGGCCAATACCGAGCTCGGAGCCCTCTCCTTGGACAGCGCGCCAAATAAGCATACTGTTTGTTTGCATGTGTTACATTATGAATCCAGACATGTTTCTTTCCCTAAAAACATTTTCACCACTCTTCTGTTGTATATCTTTGTTTGGCTTATAATTTGCTGTTCATTTCTTCTTCAGGTTTTCTTGGTGTTGATGTTGAAGGAACGGCAGTGTCTGTGATGGAGGGAGATTCAGTCACTCTAAACCTTAATGTTCAAGTAGACCAACAGCACAGATTTGCGTATATGTTTAATGATTTTTTCATCACTGAATTCTGTGAAGATCAGCGTACAGGTGTGGATTGTAATGAAGGTACAGAGAGATTCAGAGACAGACTAAAGGTGGACAGTCAGACTGGATCTCTGACCATCACAAACACCAGAACCACAGACTCTGGGCTTTATGTACTACAGATCCTCCTTAAAAACCTTGTCATCAGTCAAGAGCCCTTCTCTGTTGCTGTTCATGGTGAGTCATTATGTTTTTAAATCATATCTTGTGTATTTAAATCATTTAAATGCGTTAAATGAGTGTTATATTAAATGTGTTAAATTATGTTTTTGCTGTGACATTCAGAGGTGTTTCCTTTTTACCTGTATATTATGATGCCACTATTATGCTATTCTAAAGATTCCTCATTTTGTTTTGGAGTCTCCTACAATAGGTTTACATGCAATGTACATTTTAAATCACGCACTATCAACACCCGGGTGATGACGGTGTAAGTGACTGGACATTAGAACATACGACACTCGCAGTGAACCAAGTTTACAAAGTGTTTTGTCCACGCTTTTTGATGATCGCTGTTGTAATGATTTGGGTAGCCAGAATGCGCATCCATCGACTGAAACATACGTTATCTGAACTCTTTCTGTCTGTTTTCCACATTGCTATTTTCAAGAAACCATATGTTTCGACCCGGCTCAAAGTCACAACATAAAGAGGAAACTTGACAAAATAGGTTTCAATAAAGAAAATATAAATTTAGAAAGAAAAAGAAAAAAGGGGCAGGGCTGTACCACCATATTAGCCTATAGATGCGTCATCATTCACAATGAACCGCGGTGCAAGTGCGTGCCGAACCGTAAGTGGAGAACGGTACGGTTCGATTTTTTTTTACTGAGAACCGTTGCACCCCTAGTATGTTGGGGTTCGTCTACTGTTTACAATGCCTTCGGAAATGAAACAGGAGCCTTCTTTCCCTCAGAGATTGTATACACTGAAGGACAGTAAAGATTGCTTTGATTTTACTATATAAATTTAAGCCCGATGTTGAAGAACTAGTACATTGGAAGAACTAGTTGGCTGCAACATAAAATTGAAGTGAAGGGGGGTCTGTATACTTTCTGAATGCACTGTACATACATGAAACATTTGCATGAACACTTCCTGTTGATGCAAATGTTTCATGTATGTACAGTGCATTCAGAAAGTATACAGACCCCCCTTCACTTCAATTTTATGTTGCAGCCTGATACTACACACGTTTAAATTCATTTTTTTCTCATTAATCTACACTCAGTACCCTACAATAACAAAGTGAAAAGTTTAGAAATGCCTGTAAATGTTTTAAAAAGAAAAAACTGAAACATCATATTTACATAAGTATTCAGACACTTTGCCTCCCATTTCTCTTGATCGTTGCTGAGATGTTTCTACACCTTGAATGGAGTCAAACTGTGGTAAATTAAATTGACTGGACATGGTTTGGAAAGGCACACACCTCACAGTTGACAAGCAAATGCAGAGTGGCCTCCATAATCCTTGAATGAATATTCCAAAGTTAAGTAAACTTCATCGGATTTACCGTGCTCAGGGAGTAGGCAATGAATACTGTGTAGGGACCCTATCAGTCGGAACGCAGTTCATGCACAGAGGGCTCTTCTACGAGCTGACGATCTGAATCAGGTGTGTTAAAGTAAGGGTCTAGAGACGTGCAAAATATGCAGAGTGGGGGTTGCCAGGACTGGAATTGAGAACCACTGCTGTAGATAACTACACATTAAGTTCAGTGTGATTTAAAACATAAAACGTTTCAACTGACATTTTTATTTTAAGTTTTGTTCTGATGACTGTTTTTCAATGTTTTCAAGTTCACCAGGAATGCAAAGGCGATTTGATAAAAAAAAAACAACAAAAACAAACAAAAAAAAAAACATGCAAAATGTCTTCATTATAAAATGTGGAAAAATTAGCTTTTCAGACTGAAAATGGAGAAAGAGCATGATAAACACTTTGGTTTGTGTTTCAGGTGTTTCTGCTGCTGAAAGAGATAAAATGAAGAGGAAGGCAGTGAAGGAAGGAGAATCTGTCACTTTAGACACTGGTTTAATAAAAAAAGCAAATGATTTCATTTTATGGTATTTTAATGACGCTCTCATCGCTGAAATCACTGAAGATCAGAGTAAGATCTGTACAGATGTTCAGTGTGATGAAAGATTCAGAGGCAGACTGAAGCTGGATCATCCGACGGGATCTCTGACCATCACAAACATCACAAACACACACTCTGGAGAATATAAACTACTGATCAACAGCCAAAGAATCTGCAGAAAACAGTCTAACAACAGCTTCACCATCACCACCATTAGGAGATTCAGTGTTACTATACATGGTGAGTATATAGTGTAGTCATTGGATGCATTTTTCCTTTAATTTAAATGTTTTAAAGGGATAGTTCACCCAAAAATGAAAATTTGATGTTTATCTGCTTACCCCCAGCGCATCCAAGATGTAGGTGACTTTGTTTCTTCAGTAGAACACAAATGATGATTTTTAACTCCAACCGTTGCCGTCTGTCAGCCGTATAATGGGACACAAACCAATCATTTCGTGTCTTAGGACATCAATGTGTCGTCACGAGCCGCAGGGTTTACAGTAGCATCATGGGTAATATTCATCTGTGTAGTATTCACAGGTTGTATGATGTTCAGTTGTTGACGATAATGAGACTCGTGACTGAATGTGTGAATCAATAATATTCTTCTGCTGTTTGTTTGCACGTGTTACATTATCAATTCAGACATATTTCTCTACACGCAATCTTTATGATCTGTATGAAAACATTTTCACAGCACTTTCCTGTTGTATGTTTTTGATGGTTTATAATGAAATGTTTATTTTTTATTTCTTCTCCAGGTTTTTTACGCTCTCCAAATACAATGTTTGTGCCAGCGGGAAGTTCAGTGACTCTGCACACTGATTTAAAGTTGAACCGACCGGTTCAGATTATAAGAAAAGATTCAAATTTTATGTGGTATTTTAATGACATTCGCATCGCACAAATCAATGGAGATCTCCGTTATATCTGTACAGATGTTCAGTGTAATGCAGGCACTGAGAGATTCAGAAACAGACTGAAGCTGGATCATCAGACAGGATCTCTGAACATCACAGGTTTCAGACTAGCAGACTCTGGACTTTATAAACTAAAGATCATCAGCAACAGCAGAATCAGTGAACAGATTGTCATTGTTTATGCACATGGTGAGTTATTATGTTTGAGAGCAAGTCTTGTACATTTAAATAATCTTTAATGTGTTTGTTTAGTGATATTTCTTGCAGTGCTTTTTCTCTTTACCTGTGTATCAGTGCATTACCTCTTATTCCTGATCTTTAATCTTTGGAGGAACAAAGAAGTCAGTTTGACATTTCAAAGAGAATTTGCTCCATCCTGGTTGAACTAGTGGTGGTTTGATGCATTTAAAATGTGTGGTTTATATGATGTTCATTAAGTTGTCCAAAATCATCCATGATGTATGTTTATCTGATGAGTGAATGTGTTTCATAAATCACACCACTTCATGCATGTGTGTTTGCATGTGTTACATTATGAATCCAGACAGATTTCTCTATCTACAAACTGTATGATATGTAGAAAAACGTTTCACAGGATTTTCCTGTTTTATTTTATATATTAGTTGGTTTATAATGACCTGTTTATTTCTTCTCCAGGTTTCTACATTTTTCCATATACAGTGTTTGTGAAGGAGGGAGATTCAGTCACTCTGCACGCTGATGCTGAATTGAACCTACAAGAAAAGATTATAAGAGATGATTCAGATTTTAAATGGCATTTTTATGACACTCGCATCGCTGAAATCAGGAGGTATCGCAATTATATCTGTACAGATGTTCAGTGTACATATGGTAATTGGAGATTCAGAGACAGACTGAAGCTGGATCATCAGACTGGATCTCTGACCATCACAAACATCAGACCAACAGACTCTGGATTTTATAAAGTACAGTTCAAAGGCAGCGGAAATACAGACATTCAAAAGGGATTCAATGTTGCTGTTCATGGTGAGTCATTATGTTTGAAAACAAGTCTTGCTTTGCTATTATTTTATTATCTCCTTTTTGTTTTGTCATGTGGAATGCATTTCTGGTCTGAAAACGAGGTGTGTTCAGGTGCATTGTTGATGCGTTGCTATTTTGAGGCAACTGAAAATGACTGCACCATTGACTTTAGACTAGGTTTTTGTTGGTCAATGGCGCAGTCGTTTTCACAGTTTTTTGTTATTATTTAAAGAGCGCCCTATGACTCCAGAAAGACACGTGGCGTCATCTCGTGGCAGTGTCTAAGCTCTAAGGGAGCCAAATATGATAACCAAACTTTCCAGTGAGGTTAACTACTCAACCTGAGCTAACTTCAAATTCAACACATTCCAACAGGCGATGTACTCATTAAAACACCTTTTACTCTCTAAGCAAGAGGAGTACAAGTCTTTTAAGCAGATTAGGTTTCACATGTTTGACCTTTTTGCTAGGCTGCTGTGATATATATTTCTACACAATATAGAACTACGTCATGTTGTAGGCCCCCGCTTGGGCCTCCATGATTTTGTGCCTACAGTGCTCTCTACAGTAGGTTGAGCCCAGTACTCCCTTTGCTCGAAGGTCGTTCTGCATAATACTCAGCTCCCTAAGTCTGGTCAGTGGTTGAAGGCCTCTGAGGCCTCTCTATTTAAGATCAGCCCCTAGGCTGGCTATACTCCCTTTGTTTGGGTCCCTCTAGAGTGCACAGCCTCCTCAGTGCAAATAATCAGGCGCTGAGTAGATCCTAGGATTGAGCAGAGTGTTACTCCAATTATTGATAACGGTGAAAAGCGCTAAGCTGAGTCCTGCTTTCCAGGATGCCCGTCTCTACATTCTGGTCTGTGTTGGTTACTGCCTCTTGCAGTCACTCTTACTGGATCTCTTCTCTGATGAATGTGAATTGAGACTCTGTGTTCAGACAGGTCGTTGGCCAAGACTAGGTTTCTGTGAGACCATGTCGGCCTCCCTGGTGGCAATCGGTGTCGAGTACGTTCCCCTGACAAGTGACTGGCTATGGTTCCT
This sequence comes from Ancherythroculter nigrocauda, assembly GCA_036281575.1. NCBI lineage: Eukaryota > Metazoa > Chordata > Actinopteri > Cypriniformes > Xenocyprididae > Ancherythroculter > Ancherythroculter nigrocauda. Next base: position 5,279,576 of record VTFQ01000018.1, read on the forward strand.
TCGGGCCCCCTGGCCACATTCCCTTAGAGGTACCCTCTTTTCTCTGAAAAGATGTTTGGTCCCAGAAGCCTTTGAGCGCCTTGGTAGGCCTTCTGTGGAAGGCTTCTTTGAGGCTTATAGCTTGGGCTGTTGGGAATAGGGAATAAGGGAATGCTGTCACTGACAGCCTATGTATGACCCGTAGGGGAAGTGGTTCTGGCATTTCAGTTGAAATTGTTAGTTCTGACGTTTGTCTAGCCATTTTTGGCATGCACTCCCCTCAACATGGCAGCGTGGGTATATCATTCCCCATATGCGTTCAAACGCAGTGTAGAGTTCCCTTTCGAAGGGGAACGTCTAAGTTACGTATGTAACCATGGTTCCCTGAGAACAGGGAACGAGACACTGCGTTACCTGCCATGCATCAGGGCTGCCTGCTGAGCAGTCCCTTCAGACGATAAGGTACTGACTGCTTCTCTAGGCACTCCTTGTATACTTCCAGGTCGCGTCTATGATGATGTCATAGGTTGTTGCCGGCCAATAGGATTGGTGAGATTCCATAATTGTTTTCAAACACCGGTTCACGTGATGGCTTTGAACTGTTGCCATCTGGTCGACGCTACAGAGCTCTGAGCACCAGAATGACCAGACATTCCCTCAAGCAATCCATCTCATGAACACTTGACAAACACTGAACACACAGCACTATTATACATTATTTACTTGAAACACTTAATTATATTTCAAATATATTTCAAATTTATATTTCAAAAGTCTTGTTTTGTCACTGTCACTCTGTTGCACTGTGGAGCTTCTGTCACTAAAACAAATGCCTAGTGTGTGTAAACATACCTGGCAATAAAGCTCTTTCTGATTCTGATTCTGATCATTCATTATTCACTCAAGTATGTTTGTCTGATGATTAAATAATCAGTGTTCTTCTGCTGTTTGTTTGCATGTGTTACATTATGAATCCAGACATGTTTCTGTCCTTAAAAATATTTTCACAACACTCTTCTGTTGTATATCTTTGTTTGGCTTATAATTTGCTGTTCATTTCTTCTTCAGGTTTTCTTGGTGTTGATGCTGAAGGAACAACAGTGTCTGTGATGGAGGGAGATTCAGTCACTCTAAACCTTAATGTTCAAGTAGACCAACAGCACAGATTTGCGTATATGTTTAATGATTTTTTCATCACTGAATTCTGTGAAGATCAGCGTACAGGTGTGGATTGTAAGGAAGATACAGAGAGATTCAGAGACAGACTAAAGGTGGACAGTCAGACTGGATCTCTGACCATCACAAACACCAGAACCACAGACTCTGGGCTTTATGTACTACAGATCCTCCTTAAAAACCTTGTCATCAGTCAAGAGCCCTTCTCTGTTGCTGTTCATGGTGAGTCATTATGTTTTTAAATCATATCTTGTGTATTTAAATCATTTAAATGCGTTAAATGAGTGTTATATTAAATGTGTTAAATTATGTTTTTGCTGTGACATTCAGAGGCATTTCCTCTTTACCTGTAAATTAAATTGCCCCATTATGCTATTTTAAAGGTGCCTCATTTTGCATCCAAGGTCAAAAACACATTCATTTTCTCATAATGTGCATTTTAAATCACCTAATTTCTCAAACAATCTCAATCAATTAGTTTGAAGATTCATTCTTTCTAAAGCTACTACAATCGTTTAAATTCATTCGCACTCAGTACCCCATAATAACAAAGTGAAAACAAAATTTTAGAAATGTCTGTAAATTTATTAAAAAGAAAAAACTGAAACATCACATTTACATAAGTATTCAGACCCTTTGCCTCCAATTTCTCTTGATCATTGCTGAGATGTTTCTACACCTTGATTGGAGTTCAGCTGTGGTAAATTAAATTGACTGGACATGGTTTGGAAAGGCACACACCTAACAGCTGACAAGCAAATCACAGATCTGGGGAAGTCTACAAAACATCTGCCGCACTGAAGGTTCTCAAGAGCAAAGTGGCCTCCATAATCCTTGAATGAATATTCCGAAGTTAAGTAAACTTCATCGGATTTACCATGCTCAGGGAGTAGGGAGCAATGAATACTGTGTAGGGACCCTATCAGTCGGAACGCAGTTCATGCATGGAGGGCTCTTCTACGAGCTGACGATCTGAATCAGGTGTGTTAAAGTAAGGGTCTAGAGACGTGCAAAATATGCAGAGCCAGGGGTTGCCAGGACTGGAATTGAGAACCACTGCTGTAGATAACTACATATTAAGTTCAGTATGATTTAAAACATAAAACGTTTCAACTGATATTTTTATTAGTTTTGTTTTAATAGTTTTGTTCTGATGACTTCTCAATGTTTTCAAGTTCACCAGGAATGCAAACTGCTGGCGATTTGATCCCAAAAAAAACATGCAAAATGTCTTCATTATAAAATGTGGAAAAATTAGCTTTTCAGACTGAAAATGGAGAAAGAGCATGATAAACACTTTGGTTTGTGTTTCAGGTGTTTCTGCTGCTGAAAGAGATAAAATGAAGAGGAAGGCAGTGAAGGAAGGAGAATCTGTCACTTTAGACACTGGTTTAATAAAAAAAGCAAATGATTTCATTTTATGGTATTTTAATGACGCTCTCATCGCTGAAATCACTGAAGATCAGAGTAAGATCTGTACAGATGTTCAGTGTGATGAAAGATTCAGAGACAGACTGAAGCTGGATCATCCGACGGGATCTCTGACCATCACAAACATCACAAACACACACTCTGGAGAATATAAACTACTGATCAACAGCCAAAGAATCTGCAGAAAACAGTCTAACAACAGCTTCACCATCACCACCATTAGGAGATTCAGTGTTTCTATACATGGTGAGTATATAGTGTAGTCATTGGATGCATTTTTCCTTTAATTTAAATGTTTTAAAGCAGTGGTCACCAACCTTTTTAAGCCCAAGATCCTTGACCTCGACCTTTATGAAAGACAAGATCTACTTGATAGAAAAAGACAGCCCAGATTGTATTTAGTATTTTTTTCATGGCCAATTTAGATTCTGATTTATTTATTTATTTATTTTTACAAGCAAATTGGCCGATTCTTATACTGGTTGCAGATATTTATTATTATTATTATTATTATTATAAACAAAAATACATAGCCATTTCAAATTAGAGGGAACCACTGCTTTTTAATCACAATCCAAACAAAGATGCTATCACATTGTATAAGCAGTTGTTTTTTATTTGAATTAATTGAGATTTAATTTCAAGATTTAAAGCAAAAACAGAACGGTCTGACTATCTTTGTGAAATTATATGCTACACACACACACACAAAAGCTTGAAACAAAAACAGCAGACTGAATGAGACGCAGATTCACTCTCTGACAGCAGGTGGCGCTTATGGAGCAGCAGTGATACAGCGTTTCCTTGGTTACCGCTGTAAACAAAGCTGAACTGCGCTAATAATTATCTACTTTATTCGGAGGTAAGAGGAAAATAAAATGCCATTGCCATCGAAATTTTTCTGAAGACAGTAATTCCTTTTAGAGATGCATTCATATAACCCCTCATCTCCAATTCAATATTTATATTTTCTTCCTCTGTTTCGAGCATCGTGAGCAGTGAGCTGCTCTGTCTGCTACAGAATTGTCTCCTCTTCGCGTCCGTCTTCAGCGTTTCTGGCCTCTTGTTTACGGCCGTTTACAGACTCGGACATGATGTGGGCTATTTACCTTTATCACTGTCCCAGTAGCTCCCGAAAATAACAGAAAAATAAATACAAAAATACAGTACAAAGACTGGAGAAATGTAATGTATTTTTGTACTCATATTTCTGTTATTTTCGCAAGCTACTGGAACAGTGATAAAGATCGACGGGTTGGCGACCACTGTTTTAAAGGGATGGTTTACCCAAAAATGAAAATTTGATGTTTATCTGCTTACCCCCAGCGCATCCAAGATGTAGGTGACTTTGTTTCTTCAGTAGAACACAAATGATGATTTTTAACTCCAACCGTCTGTCAGCCGTATAATGGGACACAAACTGATCATTTCGTGTCTTAGGACATCAATGTGCCGTCAAGAGCCACAGGGTTTAATTTGGATTTGTTTATGCATATTTTTTGACTCTTATAAATTGTGTTCCCATTGACACCCATTATACGGCTGACAGACGGCAACGGTTGGAGTTAAAAATCATCATTTGTGTTCTACTGAAGAAACAAAGTCACCTACATCTTGGATGCCCTGGGGGTAAGCAGATAAACATCAAATTTTCATTTTTGGGTGAACCATCCCTTTAATCGAGCAATAATTTTTTGGAGCAGTCACTTTTTATCTTAGTGAGGAGATATTATTTTATCTTACAGTTTTTCTTGATTGCTTACACACATTTTCTGAAAGCATGCCTCATACTCTCAGAACTCTACACACAAATCAAAAAACACACACACAATGGGCAAAACCCCTCAATTCTCCTGCAAAATGAAACTTTACATTCAAAACAATGTTATTTCTTCTCAAAATGGTATTTTGTTTTCAAATGACACACACAAACCATCATATGAATAGACATTCATAAGAACCAGTTGAACACTGATGTGCTCTATGTAAAACACAATGATGAATGGAAAACACTTCTCCATTCATCATAATGACTTTGGTCTTTATTTGGTTCAATGTTACACTTACTACAGACAGTACATACATAAGTGTATTGTAAAATATTTGTAGTGTATATATATATATATATATATATATATATAAATATATATAATAGTTTTTATAGTCAGAACACACAAATACACGGTAACAAATATATTTTATTTTTCCAACAAAAACAATGTACAGCGCACATCCCAAACAACGCAAAGTTGCACATACAGTACAAGACAACAGAAGAATTTACTTTACAGTTACGGTAAAAAAAACTATGCTGCTCTGCCTCTGTTTCCATTGTTGGCATCCATTGCTCCAAAACAGAAGAGCTCACCTGTTGCCCTTTTATGCTAAAGCTCTGTTTGCTAATTGTAAAAATGTGTGACAGGTGTTTGCCAATGTGATGAGTCAGTGTGCATATTTGAATGGCAGTGTGTTCCTTGTGAAAACAAGAGATTTTTCTGCCTGAAAATTGTGCCAAATGCAGAGAATTGTGTGTAGTGTTTTGAAAAAAGTGTGTTTTAGAACTGCAATGTGAGTGTAAAGCAGGAATTGTGCTTGTAGTTTAGCAGAATTGGTTCAGGGGGTTGGTGCATGAGTTACATGTTGTGGTCATTGTGTCTCAAGTACCAATATTTGTGTGTAAACAATTAAGAAAAACTGTAATAATAGGCATGACAGTCTTTTGGAGACTGTGATTGGTTGGTTCTGTTTCCATTGTTGGCATCCATTGCTCCAAAACAGAAGAGCTCACCTGTTGCCCTTTTATGCTAAAGCTCTGTTTGCTAATTGTAAAAATGTGTGACAGGTGTTTGCCCATGTGATGAGTCAGTGTGCATATTTGAATGGCAGTGTGTTCCTTGTGAAAACAAGAGATTTTTCTGCCTGAAAATTGTGCCAAATGCAGAGAATTGTGTGTAGTGTTTTGAAAAAAGTGTGTTTTAGAACTGCAATGTGAGTGTAAAGCAGGAATTGTGCTTGTAGTTTAGCAGAATTGGTTCAGGGGGTTGGTGCATGAGTTACATGTTGTGGTCATTGTGTCTCAAGTACCAATATTTGTGTGTAAACAATTAAGAAAAACTGTAATAATAGGCATGACAGTCTTTTGGAGACTGTGATTGGTTGGTTCCAGTGGCTCGTTACTCAAAAAAAAGTTATTTGTTACTCGTTACTAGTTACTCTTTTCAAAAGTAATATTATCACTTTACTTATTACTTTCTGGCAACAGTAATTAGTTCCACCACTAGTTATATTACGTTTCCTTTACGCCCCACAGAAGATGTAGTTGTGTATCTTCCCCAAAAAATATTTTTAAAATGTTACAACATATTTCTGCCTCTTCATTTGAAAATCCACATTGGATGCAGTGAGAAGTTATTTTAAAAACTTAATGGTGACTGATAGTGACTTTTAAGTAAAAGTGTTGTATTAAATCACATTAATTGTCATGTGTAGCTTGAAGCTAATGGTAGCTATAATTTCTCTGTTAACCATATACGTTTATACGTATATATGATGTTATACGTATATATGAGGAACCAGAGGGATGCTGGGAAATGGAGTGCTGGTGGCTGTGACCGTACTCCTCCCTCCCAGTACATAGGGTAGATAGCCGGGAGGGAGGGCATCCTGGAGTAGTGATGGGTGATCCAGGTGATACAGGGTCTCCAGGACGGTACTGCCTGATTGGGGCCATGGTAGACCAGGCTCTTCGGGACGCCATGGCGGGTCAGGCTCTTCAGGCTCTGTGGCCTCAGCCCAGACCCCAGGCTCGGCCACCAAGGTCGGGGATGGATAGTCCCCACCCTAAAAAAAAATACTTAGGCGAGACTCTGGGTGTTTGGGCTAGAAGACTCTTGAGCTGGAGTGGGCTCAGGGACTGCAGCCGATGTGTGTGTTGCCCAGACACAGATAAATGCTAACACCATGATAGGTGCTAGGAGCTGGAGCCGTCATAGGACTCGGGACGAGGACGGGAGTCGCCTCTGGACTCTAGTAAGGAATTGGAACCATCACTGGACTGAGGTCGGGGACTGGATCCTGGGTGAGGAAGAGATGCAGAGCCGTGGCAGCAGCCATCTTGACCAAGGGTTCAGGTGTGATGGCGGCCATCTTGACCGAGGGTTCGGGAATGACGGAAATCTTGCGATGAGGCTCGGAATGGCGGCCGTCTTGCGATGAGGCTCGGGAATGGCGCCCATTTTGCGACGAGGCTCTGGACTGGCAGCTATCTTGTGTCCAGGTACAAGAGACGTAGTGCTTTCCATTGACGAGACCAGACCACTGGTGAGGAAGGTGACTGCATAAATACGGAGTTATGATGAGTGTTGATGACTTGCAGGTGCAGGAGATTGGTGAATGAGTGCAGGTGAGGAACCACAGGGATGCTGGGAAATGGAGTGCAAGTGCTGGTGGCTGTGACAGTGGGTGGGCAAGCCATGTAATGCCACAACTTACATGATTTGCACAACAGTGTTTAGATCTTCTCTCCTGACAAAATCACTGTAATGGCAATATTTCCATCCACTGAATCTAGTACATTACAATCTAGTCATTATTGGATTGTTGGATTTCAAATCAGTAGGCATTGAGCCTGATTGAGACATCAAATGAGCTGTTTTAAGGATAGAAACTAGTATTACTGAAATCTTGTTAGTAATTAGTGACACTGCTAGTTACTGCAAAAAGAAACATTACACTGTAACTAGTTACTAATAACTACACCAAGTATAGTACTATAGTAGTGGCCAAAAGTGATGTGCAAAGTTTTTTTTTTTTTTTTTATTTCTTAATGACCTTGATTAAACCATCAAAGTATAAGGGAAATTTTGTGTTTTATTTAAATGTTTTAAAATAGAAAGGGAGAACAAAAGCTAAGCTTATTTATCTGACACAATTTTGTCAAAAAAGGCAAACTAACAGCTATAAGCTTTTAGAAAAACAAAAAAGCTCAGAAAATCACGAAAAGCACACATTGACTACAACATCATCAGGTTTCAATATTTCATTGGTTCTCTTGTTTTTACATATGTTTATAATTTCTTTGTATAACAGCCTGGCCAAACATAATGTCTGCACAGTGTCATGGTACCATTGCATTATCACAGATAAAACAAATGACTCCAAGCACAGCTATCCAATATGCTTACATCTTTAAAACATTGTTAAAAAATATGTGAACTAAGGATGAAGATATCAACTTTTCTTAGGACATCACTTTTGGCCACTAGTAACTGACTTTCCAAATGACCGCAAAACCATGCAGCAAAAGCAAGCCACTGGAGTTGCTGAAGCTGTTGATGTTCACATCATTGCTCCAACTGTAAATAAGGAGTTATATATCAATTAAAAAAGATTTCACGCCATCAATACTAATTTGTGTTAATTTTTCACAATGCAAAGCAATTTTTTTTGAGCTGTATTTATTTGTTTTCATTGTTTTCACGATTTCACTGTTGATTCTTTGGTAAACCAATCACATTTCACCGCAGGCTTTGCAAACAGACTTTTTCGATATGGACCACTCACATTTTCTTCGGGAAATTGACATTCTGTTATTTTTTAATTTCTGTTTGGTGATGCTAATATCACAGAGGCAACACATTTCAACTTTAAATTCAATTTCTTATATGTTCAATTACAGTAATTCTCTTGATGTATCAAACTGATATATCGTTTTCTTTTTTTTCAGATGTCTGCAATATAAGCTGTAAGGAAGTGACTGGAGATGTGGGGAAAGAAGTAACTTTCCCCTGCAGAGTCTCTCAGAAGCGCCCTGAATGCTGCATTATAATGTATACGTTTCAATACCCTGAAAAATATAATAACTCAGCAATCTGTAAACAAGAGTTTCCTCTGGACCCCTGTGAACAGAGAAACAGCTTCACATGCAGATACACTCCAACTACAGAAATGACAGGACAATTCAGATTCTTTGTGCAAACAAAGTTTGAAGCAAGAAAAACACAATTCACTGTGAATATAACAGGTACAGTATATAATACTGTTGTTTATAATAATTCAAAATGTTTGCAACTGTACTTTTTTCAGTCTACAGTGGTTTAAAATCTGTTCACAGAGCCCATTAAACCTGAAACTGTTGCTGAAGAAACTGCTACTAAAGAATCTGTTACTGTTACTGAAGAAACTGTTACTGAAGAAACTGTTACTAAAGAATCTGTTACTGTTACTGAAGAAACTGTTACTAAAGAATCTGTTACTGTTACTGAAGAAACTGTTACTAAAGAAACTGCTACTAAAGAAGCTGTTGCTGAAGAAACTGTTACTGAAGCTCTTCCCAAGGAAGGTATGATATACTTTATTATAGTTATTGAATACAAATTGGTTACTAACAGAATACAAGAAGCTGTTATATAGATTACATGATCCCTAAAGACTTTTTTCTCATGTTTATCCTTCTCATCATAATCTATTCTCTGTTATAATTTGATACACAAAGTGAAAATTACAATAATTTAAAGTATTGATATTATCTTTGTACCACAAATATTACACAAATTTCCCAAAACCAAATTAATGAAACACCACGTTACAGGCTACTATACTTTTTTCTAGAATAAGGAATACAGAATGTACTTGGTTCCCAAAACAACACAATTTTTTTTTTAATAAAGAAATGAAACTACATCATTCAAAGACATTTATATAGCCTGTGTCACAATTTCTCTTTGAATAAACAAAGAAAATTAGTGGGGGTTTTTTGTTTTTGTTTTTTTGCTCGACATTATTTATTTGCTTCAAATGAAAAAAATTAACGACGAACAAGTAGAACGAGTGCTAATGTCAAGTGACATGTTAAAACTATCTAAAAGTAACATGGCATCATACCACGAGTAGACTTTGCCATATCTTAAATCAGTACATAAAATGTACCTTGAATACAATGCGAGTCACTTGATAAAAACTTCTGTCAAATGAATACAGATGTACATGAGAGTAAGCGTGTATGGGAAAATCATACAGTAGGACTAGAAATAAAAACACTGTTGCAAAACATAATATTCATGTAGTATTCACAGGTTGTATGATGTTCAGTTGTTGAAGATAATTCATGAGACTCTTGTATGTTTGTCTGATGACTGAATGTGTGAATCAATGATATTCTGCTGTTTGTTTGCATGTGTGACATTATCAATCCAGACATATTTCTCTACAGACAATCTTTATGATCTGTAGTTAAAATGTTCACTACACTTTCCTGTTGTGTGTTTTTGTTTGGCTTGTAATTCACTGTTCATTTTTTTCTTCAGGTGTTGGTTTAGATGGAAAGTCAGCCTTTGTAACGGAGGGAGATTCAGTCATTATTCACACTGGTGTTGAAACAAACCAACAGAAAATTATTACATGGATTTTCAGTGATACTCGTATAGCTGAAATCACTGGAGATCTCAGTAAGATCTGTACAGATGTTCAGTGTAATGAAGGCACTGAGAAATTCAGAGGCAGACTGAAGCTGGATCATCAGACTGGATCTCTGAACATCACAAACATCACAGACACAGACTCTGGACTTTATCAACTAGAGATCACCAGCAAAGAAGGAATAATCAGTAAAAAGTACTTCAGTTTTTCTTCATATGGTGAGTCATTGTTGTAAATCACATCATGTGTTAAAAACACAAAATTATGTTTTATAAATGTAAACCATATCCACAGTCTTTATTGAATGAAGGTTATAAATTGTACAAATTTCTTCTGTTATTCCAAAACATTGTTTACAATTTAGAGTAACATCTTTAGTAGGGCTGGACGATTATGGCCTAAAATCAAAACCACGGTTAATTGAACATTTTACCTCGATTACAATTAATGAACGATTATTTTGATTCTGGGTTTGTTTGTGTTTTTTTTTTTTGCCCTCATAGTTCACTGACAAGGTTTGTACTGTAAATATGATTGACTATTAAAGGTGGGATATTTTTTCCTATTGAAAGAGCGATCTGACATCATAGCTCACTATCAGCAGTTATTTTATCTATGTTTGTAACATTTCTTACAGATTTCTGCTTGTTGTAAATTAGATAAAGATAAATTAGCATGTACCAGTGTGTGATTTTGTGTGTGAATTAGTCATGTCTCTCTATTAATTGTGAAGCTGTGAGTTGTAAATAGTTACTTCAAAAGTAGAAAGTTATTAGTTTCTAAGCTATTTTAGTGATAAATCACAGGACAGCGCTGACAAGTAGTTTCTGCATTCCTCTCTGTGCACGCGAAATGGAATAGATCAAACCATAGATATTAGCCTACCTGATGAGTTCAAGTAAATCTGCTGGAAATCCGCGCTCATTCACGGATATGCATTTATTTCATGAACGGAGAAGGCACAGGGGCCTGCAGGATTTCATCTGAATGTTTTTTTTTAAATCTGGAAACTCCAAAAAGCAACGGAATTGTCAAACATCCATTTAGTGCATGTTCACGGAGGAAAACGGCTGCTTGTTCTCTTAATACTTTGAAATCACTCCAAGTGATTCAGTGAGAGAGCAGTCCAAACAAATGCAAGTGGATTCAGACCGTTTTGCAAAGGCGTTTTACCAATTCATAATTTAAAACACAATTTAAGCGTCAGAAAATATGAGCAGTTCAGTTGCACAGCTGTTAAACTGAATATACTAAGCGAAGCAAGCTTTTTTTCTTAAATATCCACAACACAAACAACAAATTGCTCGTCAGTATAGCAAAAGTAGACTCTCCGAGCTGGCATGAGCGAGTGGAGGTGGGGCTAATTTGCATATTCATTGATCCGTGTATATTAAATGAGGCAAAGTTGTAGAGTTACATTCAAGCTATTTTAAGGCATTCACTTTTTTTAAAAATATGTCATTTTGGTGATCAAAGATGAGTTTTAAGGGATAAAATAATTGACTACAGGGGGACTTTAACAACTAGTTCAGAAATTACAATTTCTGTAAATGCGGTTGTCACTACCTGTATTTTTCGGGAGTTAATTCGGTTGTAGAATGCAGTTGTCACTCCCGTATTTTACTGAACTGTGTGTGTACAGAACGCGATAAAGCACTGAACTGACAACCGAATTTAGCTGCAGTGTGGACATGGAATATGATATTTGTTTGCATGTGTTACAGACATATTTTATTCTCTTTATGATCTGTAGAAAAACATTTTCACAGCATTTTCCTAATGTATAATTTTGTTTAGCTTTAATTAACTGTTCATTTCTTCTTCAGGATTTCTTGGCATTGGTTCAGATGGAAAGTCAGCCTTTGTAATGGAGGGAGATTCAGTCATTATTCACACTGGTGTTAAAACAAACCAACAGGAAGTTATTAAATGGATTTTCAGTGAAACTCGTATTGCTGTAATCACTGGAGATCTCAGTAAGATCTGTACAGATGTTGAGTGTAATGAAGGTACTGAGAGATTCAGAGGCAGACTGAAGCTGGATCATCAGACTGGATCTCTGAACATCACAAACATCACAGACACAGACTCTGGTTTTTATCAACTAGAGATCACCAACAGAAACAATAACAGTGAAGAGATCTTCAGTGTTTCTGTTCATAGTGAGTCATTATATATATAAACTTCTTCTCTCCTGTTGTTTTCATCCTCCAGTCATATCTTGGTTTGTGTTTCAGATGTTCCTGCTGCTGAACAAGATAAAATAAAGAGAAAGTCCATGAAGGAGGGAGAATCTGTAACTTTAAACTCTAATGTAACAAATCCAAATAATTCAATGGTGTGGTATTTTAATGACACACTCATCACTGAAATCACTGAAGAGCCGAGTAAGATCTGTACAGATGTTAGGTGTGATGAGAGATTCAGAGACAGACTGAAGCTGGATCATCAGACGGGATCTCTGACCATCACAAACACCAGAAAAACAGAATCTGGAGAATATAAACTGAAGATCAGCAGCCGCAGAATGAGCATCATCAGGAACTTCAGTGTTTCTGTCACTAGTGAGTATCATTTAGTCATTCAGTGTTTCATCCATTGAGCAGGTTTAGAAAAGCTGTCAGTGTTTTCATCGTGGCCTGTTTGAAAAAGAGTTTTAACTCAATATATAATATTAGTATTGTGATTATCTTTGTCACCTCATGTGCATATCAAATGTGCTTTTAACAAATCTATTATTAACATGAAAAAATGCAATAAATTAATTATTTTGTGTTGCTGTTTTCCTGTCGAGTTGACATTCGAGCTACTTTAAAACCCACAAGATGGCATTGTCTATCAGTTTATATCATAAAATATGAATATCATAAAACTGATAACAAAAGTAGAAAGCTGTAAATATAAAAGATTTTGGTAAATATTGGATTGCTAATTACAGTAATAATGACTGTCTGTCTTCAGCTGTTGTTCCTACAGGAATATACACTGCTGTTGTTCCTGTTGTGCTGCTCAATGTTGCAGTTGCTGTTTTGATTTACTCTTGCAGGCACCAGATAAGAAGGAAGTGTGAGTGTTGCAGCTGATTTAACAAGATGGAAATTTGACTTTGAAATTTATTATTTAAATTATTTTTAATGTTAACCAGAGTTATTTGTTGTTCAAACAGACAACAGGTGGTAGGGCGTTGATCAGGTGAGATTCTATCAAATTAAAATAAAAAATACTTTGTCTGTCTGTCTAAAAAAAAAAAAGAAAAAAGAAAGAAACAGTTTCTGATTTGTAAGTTATCTGTGTGTATTGTTTGATTCACAAATAAATGCATATAGTTTTGGCCTTCAGGCTTGTAACCTGAAGGTCGTAGGTTTGAGTCTCAGCAGGAATTGTTGGTGGGGAGAGTGAATGACCAGCACTCTCTTCCACCTTCAGTACCCATGCCTGAAGTGCCCTTGAGCAAGGCACCTGACCCTTGATCGCTCCCTGGACAAGTATATGAACTATATTTATATATTATGAATTATATTCATATAATTATATTGTAATTATAAGTTTTCGGACACCTGCTTTTACGACATCAGTCCTGTTCATTTCTCTAATCTTCTGTGAATCTGTGTTTTGTTACAGGTGAATGTAGTTGAAGACTCGTCCCCTCATCAGAAAGACACTCTGTTGATGACTTCTGCAAATCAGATGTCCCAAACTGAGTCTGAGGCTGTCAGTGAGACACCACAGTAACATTATTCATTATTTTGATCATTTTGTTGATGGGTCAGCAAAGAGAAGATAGGATTTATAATTTAAAAATACTGGTAATGTTACATCATCTTTACTATTTTACGATTAGCATCTTGAGAACACTAGAGATTTCCTACCACCCAGTGCACTAAAAAACACTATTTCAATACACTTCTTTAGTGTACTTAAAGTGCTCTATTTTCATGCACTAATTTTGAATAATTTTGAATTCACACCATGAATATGAACTAAAATGTGCTTTTAACATACTGTACTATCTCTGTATTAAAAAATGTATTTAGTTAAAAGCACATTTTAGTTCATATTCATGGTGTCTCGAAATAGCACAGTTGAGTACACTTAGATGTTCTTAAGATTATGTGAAAGAAGAATTTTTAGCATATTAAGTACAAAATTAATGCACAAAAATAGCACTTTAAGTACATTATGGAAGTGTACTTCTTTCACCTGGGACTCTAAACTAGTACTTTCAGTAAGAATGATTTTATTTAAGTTGATAAAGCACTTTGTATTTGTTTTTTGGGGTGTCATAGCTTTGTGCTTAATGGTTTGAATCACACAAGTGTTGATCCATGAAAACTCACTATTGTGTCTTTGATTAAACTTTAAATCTCAGGAACCGATCTTGTAATAACTGCACTGAAACAACACTGTGGAGAAAAACAGTAACAAAAGATATACCAGATATATGTTGTTATAATATATTGTTATATATTATGGTGCATAATTGTTACTGGCTGCTGCATAACCATTTGAATGTTGTTTTAATCACATTTTACAGATTTGTATAAACAAACATGCATTTTGTATTATAAACTACAGATATTTTATTTTCCTTCATTGTGGAAATGTGATAATTGATTGTTTGTTTTAACAAATGTGTTGTAAATTGTAACAATGTGCCTATTAAGAAACATTTGAGATGCTGATCAGTATTCAACTTACGATGATAGCATAACTGACGTCACTTCAGAAGGCCTTTATTTATTTTCTTCAGCTTCAAACTCGTTTGCCCTGTTCACTGTCATTATAAAGCTTAGATGCATCATGCTATTTATTAATATAACTCCAGTTGTGTTCATCAGAAAGAACAAAGTAATTTACACCTAGGATGGATTGAGGGTGAGTAAAGCTTGGGCTAATTTTCATTTTAAAATGAACTAATGCTTTAACATTGATAAAATTCATTACACTCTTGTGAATTAATATGCCACCAATAATGTCACTTAGCACTGCATTATTCATATACTTTATTGTTATGGAAATACCCCAACATGGCTTGAAAAACATAATATATTGTCACAATTGTGTGTTCATTGTGTTCACATTTCTTCAGTCAAAACGTTTCTGCTTTTTATTCAGCCACAGCGATATCTGGATGCCTTTGTCCATATAAGGGATTTCCTGCAACGTCATAAATTATTACTTCTATGAGTCCATTTTGGACTTTCTGTGAGAGAGCACCCTCTGGCTTCCAGTATGAATGAAACACATCGCCTTGGATAAGAATAAAACCCCATGTCATAGACTATCATACCTCTTTGAATTTAAATCTAGATTTATTCACACTGGCCCATGAAAATCTCTAGTGAACAAAAAAGTGCGGGGAATGAATTTACGTTTTATTACAGTTTTTCGCGATTGCTTAAACACATTTCTTGAAACTATGCCTCATATTCTCAAAACAGTGAACACAAATCCATAACATCTCACCCAATTCCCCAAACATCCTATTTTCAGGTCAAAATGAAGCTCTACACTCAAAACCATTCACTCTTGCTGAAGAAACAAACTTTGCCCTAGGACATAACACACAAGCCCTCAAAAACACACACACATTACTACATAGTCTTACACACTGGTGAGATAAATAAAAAACAAAACTACAAAAAAACAAAACAAAACAAGAAAACAGTAATAAGTTGTGTTGCTTGTGGTTTTCCCCCTCAAGGAACTTTTTCAAATGACAAACACATGTATATATTTGCATATTTTTTATTCCTTAATGTACTGTACTGTACAATAGCTACACCAAACAATACAGTATTTCACAATTGCTAAAACACATTTCTTGAAACCATCACTCATTTTCTCAAAACATTAAACACAAATCCAATCTTCAAACTAATTTCACAAAACCTCTGACTCTTATGGCAAAATCAAACAAAGCTTTCAGATCATACACACATTAAACAATATATAAACACTACAGATCATTCATTAGACACTACATTAAAAAATGGAAAACACAACATCCAGAACATGAGGTTACAGGGGAAAAAAGTATATTGTAACACAGTAAACACATTTTGCCATTACATAAAATGTATAGAAATCACAAATAATGTGAATTTAAAGTATACTGTATGTACTGCAAGTACAGTATTATATTCAATATTATATAGTATTGAATGTCTGTATATACAGTACTTACATACTGCAAACATACAGCAGTCTAAATGCAAATGACTAAAAGGTCAAAGAAAACTCTAAATGAAAAGCATGATACAGTACACAAAAAAAAAAAAAAAAAAAAAAAGTTCAGAGTCAGTGAGAGATTCATTCTGCTTCAGCATCACGTCTTCATGTTGGGTCCGGCCTAAATCAAGTCAAGTCACCTTTATTTCAATTGCAATTTATACTACACAGATACTAGTCTAGTCTACTATAGTATAGTATAGTATAGTCAAAGCAGCTTTACAGTGATAACAGGTACATGATGATCAGTAATGCAAAGAGGGTTCATTTTGGCTGTACAGCTCTAAAAGAAAATAGTGTCATTGTTCAGCTGAAGTCAGTTCAGTGTTGATTCACTTACATTGTAAAGACCATCAATTATTATGTAAATTACTGTAATTATTTTCCTCTATAAATCAGTGATGTCATCATCTAGGCTAGCTTAGTTCAGTTCTCATCCTATAATGTCAGTACTGTCAGATCAATAATATTGTTGAATATTGTTGAGAACATTTTCCACATCACAGGCAATGTCGCCTCTTGCCAGGCAAAGGGAAAAACCTGTGCCGGATCCAGCCTTGACAGCCTTGTCTCCACACCCCTTGCTCTTTCTCCTCATCATCCTCTTACACATACTCTTCCTCCTCTACTTTTCAGATTGTTTCCATCTATTGTTGGTATCATCATTCAGCACCTGTGTCACCTGTGCACTCTGAACTGACCTGTATTTTATACAGTTGATTTTATCACATCATTAGAAACAAGTGTGAATAATTTTGAGTCATTGTGTTTAAAGGATGACAACTGTGTTGTAGTTGTGTTTAACTTTTGCCACATGTATTTACCATTTTGCAACACAGTGCAAAATGTGTTTTAGTGAGTAAGAATGTGTTTAGAGTTTTGCAAAAAGAGTGGATGAGATTTGCAAACAGTGTCTTAACTATCTGAACTTGTTTAAGGTTTTGCCTACAAAGTGACTGATTCGACAAATGGGTTTAGGCCACTGAGCATTGGGTTCAGAGAATGGGGTTTAGTGTTTTAGCAATTGTGAAATACTGTAGCACAAAATATTCTGCCCCAGCATCAAATATTGCCCCACCTCCTCCTCCTCCACCACCACCACCTCCTTCCCATCCAAAACAGGGGAATAGTGTTTATAGTTTACAGAAATGGGTGTGCTTTTGATAAATGGCGGGTATGGTTTTGAACTATAGTTTAAAGCCTGGTTATAGTGTTTAAACAATCAGTCCAGTATTCTACACCCACGAGTTGCTGTATGATATGCATTTTGTTGTTTTTTTGTTTGTTTGTTTGTTTTTTCAGATTTCTGCAGTGAAAGACTGTGCTCGTGTGACGGTAACTGTGGATGAAGAAGTAACTTTCAGTCATAATATATATTAAAATGATTTATACTGTTTTCTGCACATGCAGTTTTATAATAGTGTTGTGGTACTGTACAGTGTGCCTTACTGTTTTAAAAAGCAAATAAATGAATAAAGACTTGTGATGCTCTTAAGATGAATATCTGAACATGGTGATGATGGGTGAGTTATACCAGTGAAACTAGTAAAGTTAGTGAAGAAACACACAGATGATCAGTATGTGCCTTATTTATTTGTGTAAAACAAGTCAACTAAATCTTTAGACATTCATTTTCAGTGTTGAATAGAAATGGAATTATTTTTAATGGTAAGCATATTTTTTTTATTTAGATTTTGGGACTAGTTTTCCACATTCTGAGGAATGAGTTGGAGGAGTTTTCATAAAATAAATCTAAATAAAGATGTGGGAGCGGAGAGAGAGAGAGAGGGCAAATAGTTTGCAGTTTAGCTCAGTATTGCTGTCTAATCAGACAATATTGTCTTAAATAGCCATAGCACTTCATCTTTTTATAACATGAGGTTTTGACAAAATGTGGCCTATTCAATCTTTGGTGAAATGTTGCAACAATTTTTTTGTGTGTGCGCGTGCGTGTGTGTGTGTGAAAAATTACAGTTTTGGACATGCATGGTAATAACATAAATTAAAAAAAAAAAAAAAATCAATTAAAGTAACTACAAATGAGCATGTAAAGCAAATATCTTTTAAAAAAATCTGTTCTGAGCATGCCCCCGCCCTACGCAATGTTCTCACCTTGTGACGTTGACAAAGGGTTGGTCACAGGTGTTGTAAAGGCGGAGACGAATCTCACGACTAGTGACTTTCTACCTTTTTGTTTTCCTCAAAGCGTCGGATTCAGTCATCAGAAAGTAGCAACTTCGTCTGATGGAAATTAGGAAGTTGAGAAGCTGAGTCGGTGAGCATATAATGACATTCAGGTGAGTTTAGTCGATGTATTTTATAATAGTGCACTTCGGTAAAGTTGGTTTTATATTCGCACATTCGGACTTCCGCGTTTAAGATTTGTCTAATTATATGTGCTTTTAAGTGAATATTTGCAAATACAAAGCATGGCATGCTATTGACAACTAACTATTCTCAACCTGTACATTTTCCAGAATCGAACAAAACGGCCATATATTGTTTAATCGCTTACTTACTTGCTGAATGTCTGCTGAATGTCCAATGTTGTGCGGAAAACCACATAGGGAGCGTCTCAAAAGTTCGATATTGTTTTATTTTGTGCAAACAGACAACTACATTTTATCCAACTATGTACAATATAGAATATATATATTTTTCTGTTTCTGTTTCTATACCTACAGAACATACAGCCAATGTATTGCTGTTTTATTCACCTCTGTTTTTCTGGTTTGAAGTGGTAATAAAAACAGTGTTCTCCACGTGTTAAATAAAATGAATTGCTAAACTATCTTTTATGTTTTCCTGTTGTACGACACCTTCGTTTAACAATAAACTCTCACAACATCATAAATCATGTGCATTGATTGATCAGTCCTGCAGAGTTATCGCTGTCCATGGTACTGAATCAATCAGATTATTGACAAGCATTCACAAAGTATAACAGCAAACAGGATGTTTAACTTGGATGAACACTTCAAAAAGTAGTGTAAAAACTTTTTTCAAGATGGTTTACTGGACATTTATGAGAAAGGTAGGGTACCACAATGTTTATTCACCCAATTTGTAGGCTACTGCATTTAAAAAAAGTAATATGTGATCATAAAGATGTTACTACTTTTACAAATTATATTTGTATATCCTTTTTTTATGAACACATCTATATTGATATATTACAAAATCTGAACATATTACAAAATTATTTTTTATGTGTCTACTTCACAAAAACGGAGATTTGCGTTTGTGGCTACGTGATGATGTCATCACGCAATGACATCACAACGTAATTTAGCAACTTATAGCAACAAATCGACCAGCCTGAAATCAACTGAAGGCAAAAGACATTAAATCTCTTAATATCTCAGCAGAGGAGGATTAAAGAACTCCACAAACAGCATTACCAGATTCACTTATTACTAACTTCACTGACATGTATTTCTGTCAGACGTCTGCAGCAGTTCTTATTGATAATTAACACAACTTTTATATTTCTTTTATTTAAGGTTACCGTGATGGTGATTGATGTTTCCATTTGTTGGTCTCTAAAGTTTTGTTATAAAGAGTGGCGCTCTTTGACTGCTGAGACAGTTTGTTTAACAAATATGTCTACAGTATATCCATAATCCGAATGTTATGAAAAGATAAAAGATCGGAAATTATGTTTATATAAGTATCGTGGATTTTCCTTACTATCCAGTGTTAATTTGAATGTAATTGTTAACATGTACTATATTAATAAATTAAAATAAAAAGTCCTTTCTGCAGTGACACAAGAACACATCAACAATCAGCCCATGATTCTCAGTAACGGTGACCAAAGTTTCATGCCGCAATGCATGCTGGGTACCATGGTAAACCAAAAAAAAAAACTCCCAGAATGCATCACACTATTAATAAATAATGCAGCTGAATTGTACAATATATTTTTTTCTAACTATTGTTGGAAAACGATAGTTGTTTGCTGTGATTTTTGTTCAGTTTTATTCGCTTTTTATGTCGAATTTATCTTTCTGAATATTTAGTTTATTGTCACCATTGTTGAGATTCATATGCTGATTACTGATATCTATATTTCTCATTAGAGTACTCTTTCCTTCAATCCAATTCTGCAGTACAATTATAACCCATGTTGAACTATCACCGGATTAGTAAATAAAATACATGAAAAGCTCATATCAGTTATTATATTTCAAACTCGTTGATAACATAAGTTATAATTAATGACATCTAAAATAGAATCACCCAAAATTCTACTCTTATATTTCCAGTTCAGCTTATTGCTTCTATAGTGTTTTGACACACACCGATTCAGCAGCCAAGCATAAACCCAACGTTAAAACGTTTAGTGGCCAACTACTGGAACCACCAATCACCATCATGGTAACCCATATTTATCAAGCCTCTGACAATTACAAACAAGAACACTGCTGAAAAAAAATCTTGCCTCAAATCTGCGCTTAAAAGTTACTTATGAAGCATCTCAGTCATAATTTAAGTGAACTACATCTTAAGTGTCAGAGCGTCAGCGTCTTAGAGATGATTCACGACACTTTGCTGTGCCACAAATGGTATTTTGGATGACGACATAGGCATGGACCAATCACTGAATAGATTTCCTTATTTAAGAATATTCTCAGATAAATTCACACTGAATGGTGTAATTCCTCAGAGGACTTTACATTCAACACATTTGACAATAAATATTTTTCAAGGTAATACATTACGATATACACATTGGAAATGAAAGATACACATGTTTTCCAGCACCTTTTAATAGTAATTTTTTAAACGGTATTTTGTTAACTGACCTGCCTAGATTTTATGATCATTCCACGCCAGATCATCATTCCAGATACCTTTATATAGCCCACGTTCGTGTTTTTTTTTTTTTTTTTTTTTTTTTCCCCAGCGGTGAAGGGGAGTGGTGTGGAATCCTGCACAGAAATCACCAACATTGTATTACAGTGAGGTTCTTGACTGTTTCAAGTAAAGTATTTGGAGTTTTGTAGGATTTTGCAGACGGTTCCTTCCATTCTGTCTCTTAGCCGTGTGCGTATAGAGATCAGTGCGTGTTTTCCACTGCGGATGAAAGCTGGTTTTGAGGAAAATAAGGCTGTTGCTGCTTGTCTATGTTACTACGATTAAAAAGAGGTGTTATTTGTGTAGTAACAGCGTTTAGCGCACACGTTATTGATCCGGGAAATTGGAATCTGTGAATATGCGGCCAAGTTTACTCTGAAACCCTGTATTAAGTAGCTTGATTAACCAGTCGTTTATGTTTTGTTTGTGTGTGTCATTTATGTTTTAAACTTCTTCAGTTAAAATTATCATTAAACACTTTTCATTTGTTCTTTACATTAATATAAATATTTTACAACTTCTTTTGAAAGGCTGTGAGTGTGTTTTCAAAAGCTATTGAACTGGAACTGTGTGTGTCCATCAAAACAGACTTAAGCCTTTGATACTGAACTTTTTCAGATAATATGACTTCATTAAACACTTTTCATTTGTTCTTTACATTAAAATAAATATTTTCCAACTTCTTTTGAAAGGCTGTGAGTGTGTTTTCAAAAGCTATTGAACTGGAACTGTGTGTGTCCATCAAAACAGCCTTAGACCTTTGATACTGAACTTTTTCAGTTAAAATGACTTCATTAAACACTTTTCATGTGTTCTTTACATTAAGATAACTATTTTTCAACTTCTTTTAGACTGATATGAGGCTTTTTTCAAAAGATATTAATTTTAGAAGTGTGTCAATACAAAATAGCTTTACTACACATTAAGGTACAAACTACACTTTTACAGTAAATATTACTATAGTAAACACTATGACTGTGTTCTTTAAATTGAGACAAATATTTTGCAACTTTTACACTGATATGATGCTTTTTTCAAAATATATTAATTTTAGAAGTGTGTAAATACAAAATAGCTTTATTACAGTTTAAGAGTAAAAAGTATCCTTTTCCAGGCAATATTTGTACATTAAACACTATGACTGTGTTCTTTACATTGAGATAAATATTTTGCAACTTCTTTTACACTGATATGATGCTTTTTTCAAAAGATATTAATTTTAATAGTGTGTCAATACAAAATAGCTTTATTACACTTTAAGGGTACAAACTACTCTTTTACAGTCAATATTACTATATTAAACACTATGAGTATGTTTGAGTATGTTTGATTAACCAGTAATTTATGTTTTGTATCTGTGTATTATTTAAGTACTACCATAATAATGATAAATCAATGACAACTACATACATGACTATAAATGATTATGAATTTTTTTTATAAAAAACAAACAAAATAATGTTCAAAATAATAAGAAAGTAAAACACTAATGTATAGTTGCCTTTGAAGAAGATTTTATTATAGTAAAATTGATAATAATACAGCATAATATAAGCATGTCTCACTCCACAAATATAATCATACATGAACAAAGAGCAGAAAGGGTGTGCGCTTGCTAGTAAAAAAGTATGCTGTATGAGAAAATTTAGGAATGTGTTTACATGTATGGAAATTTATATTTCAAGCTGAAGAATATGTGTCACATGGTAAATGTTACATTTCTCAGAATATCTATAAAATGTATGGTGAAGGGCTTTTGCCTGTATATATAGTGAGACGATAGCAGAAACCAGGAGCGGTCTCCTGAAGAGGCTATCTCCTTGGTTGTACAATAAAGTAAAATACTTCTGTAATCAAAGATCTTTGATAAGTCATTTTTTTACATAGAGCATAAACCACAACACTTTCTTAAAGTAAAAGAGGTTGTTATTGAAAACCCTTACATTGTTCATATCACTTCACTTGCATCCTAATTATGAAAAAAAAGAAGAAAAAAAAAACATTTTAGGTGTTTTAAATGTTTTTGTAGATAATAAAAAGTAAACTACCCAATATCACAAATATTTCAACCTCCCAAATGCAAGTATTTCTATATGAAGCCTATACCAAATACTAAAAAAGTGTAAAGCATTTACATAACATATCAAATAGGCAAAACATTTGTTCTTACAATGTAAGAACACTTTCAGCATAAGCTCCTCTAACTGAATAGCTTACAGACACAAATCACAAGTCCATGGTTCTTCCTGTGCTGGCACTTTAATGTTGAGACGATACCACCTCAGACAAATTTCACATTGAACCTGGAAGGAAAATAGGAAATGTTGTTAGATTTATTTGCACAGTGTTGTAATTATTAAATGTAGTTGTGAAAACACATGCTTTCACT